>PISX010003095.1:0-144852 GCA_004024625.1 Mellivora capensis | reverse complement strand
TCCATCAACAGATGAATGGATAAAGAAGATGTGGTATATATACACAATGGAATACTATGCAGCCATCAAAAGAAATGAAATCTTGCCATTTGCAACGACGTGGATGGAACTAGAGGGTATCATGCTTAGTGAAATAAGTCAATCGGAGAAAGACAACTATCATATGATCTCCCTGATATGAGGAAGTGGAGATGCAACAAGGGGGGTTTGGGGGGGCAGGAAAAGAATAAAAGAAACAAGATGGGATCAGGAGGGAGACAAACCGTAAGTGACTCTTAATCTCACAAAACAAACTGAGGGTTGCTGGGAGGAAGGGGGTCAGAAGAGGGGGGTGGGGTAATGGACATTGGGGAGGGTATGTGCTATGGTTAGTGCTGTAAAGTGTGTAAACCTGGCGATTCACAGACATGTACCCCTCGGGATAAAAATACATTATATGTTTATTAAAAAATTTTTAAAAAAAGAATATGTTGTTCTCTGAATCTCTATTACCTGAGAAAGTGTTCAGTGCACAACAGGTGCTAATTAATCAATGTTGAGGTATAGAGTTTACTATGCTAATATGTGATGTTTTCATTCATTCATTTACTGGCTATGTATTTTCATGTGTGAATATACCATAATTTGTCCATCTCTCTTTTGTTGAACATTTAGGCTGTTTCCAACATTTTATCATTATAATAGTGTTACAATGAACACCAGCAACATAGTGGTTAAAAGGCCAGATTCTCCAGGCACCTGGGTGGCTCAGTCGGTTAAGCAATGGAATCTTGATTTTGGCTTAGGTCATCATCTCATGGTCATGAGATCAATCTCATTGGGCTCTGTGCCCGTGAGATTCTCTCTTTCTCCTGCCCCACCTAAAAAAAAAGAAAAAAGGAAAAAAGAGGTCAGATTTTGGAGCAGACTACTTAGGATTGAAGTCCAGACCCCATAATTTGCTAGTTCAGGCACTTTGGTCACATTACTTAAATTGTCTGTGTTTGTTTCCTGATTTATAAAATGAAAGCAATAATAATAACTTTTCATGGTATTGTTAGTAGTATTAAATGATTTGAAATATGTAAGGAACCTTAAAAAGTGCCTGACACATATTAAATCTCAATGAGTTATCAACTCTTATTATCATTAGAAATTGCTGAGTCATAGGACATGTGTATCTTCAATTTTATTAAATATTATACATTCTTCTAAGTGATGTACCAATACATGCCTCCACTAGCAATATATAAATTCAATATTCCTAAATCCTAAAACATGGTACTAATTTAAATTTTCTGCCAATCTAATGGTATGAAATGATATCTACATATAATTTATTTATCTAATCTCTACACCCAACATAGGGCTGGAACTCACAACCCTGAGATCAAGCATCAGATACTGTTCTGACTGAGCCAGCCAGGTGCCCAATATATTGTTTTAATTTGTACTTCGATAGCTACAGTGAAGTTAAACATCTTTTCATGGGTTTATTGGCCATTCATATTTCTTTTTTGGTGAACTAGCTCTGTATACCCTTTATTTACTTTACTACTAGATTGTATGCCTTTTTTCCTTTTGATTTTGGGAACTTTTTTGGATATTAGTCTTTTGATGGTTTTATCTATTTGAATACCTTCTAGTTTTTGGCTTGTCTTTGTGTTGCATCTTTTTAAACTTACGTTGTTACAGAATTAACAAACTTTAATGCAGTCAAATCTAACAATATTTTCCCACGTGGTTTGTACCTTTTGGATTTTTTTTTTAAAGATTTTATTTATTTATTTGACAGAGATCACAAGTAGGCAGAGAGGCAGGCAGAGAGAGAGGGGGGAAGCAAGCTCCCTGCTGAGCAGAGAGCCTGATGTGGGGCTGGAACCCAGGACCCTGAGACCATGACCTGAGCCAAAGGCAGAGGCTTAACCCACTGAGCCACCCAGGCGCCCCTACCTTTTGGATCTTATTTAAGAAATTCTTCCTTATTCTGATATCATACAGATATATTTCCTGAAAATATTTCGAGGCCTTTAATCCTTCTGGGATTTATTTTTGGATATGGTTTGAAACATTATTTTTCTTTCCTTTTGGAAAAAATTTTCTCAGCATCATTTCTTGAAGAGTTATCCTTTCCCTACTGATGTGTAATGCCCACTGTTAAAAACCACCTTCCCACGGAGCTAGTCTTCATTTCAGCTTCATAACCTTTGCTTATGTTCCTTCTACTGGTGATGCTTTTCTCTCATTCTTGAGATCGCAGCTCCAGTGTCATCCCTCTCATATCTGGGTTATGTCTACATGTATGTTAGGCTCGACGACTTCGCGACTCTAAAGAGTCTAGAAGGGCTGAGGCAGGTAGGAGTGAGGGCAGTAGCCGCCTGGCTGTTGCCAGGGCGGCTGTTGGGAAGGCCGCCGAGAGGAGTACCCTGAAACCCAGTGACGGAATTCGGCCCGCGCCCGCGTCGCCAAGGAGTGCGTCACCACGTGCGGTCGGCCGGGGGCGGGGCCGGGGCTGAATCACGTGGCTTGGTTGCCTACGCGCTGCTGGGCCGTGGGAAGATGGCGGACGGAAAGGGAGACGCCGCCGTCGCCGCCGGGGCCGGGGCTGAGGCTCCGGCGGGAACGGGAGCCGGAGACGGAACGGAGACTGAGTCCATGGCTCGGGGTCATCGCCCTGCATCTCCGGCGCCTGGAGCCCCGGGACTGCGACCGTGTCTGTGGCAGCTGGAGACAGAGCTGAGGGAGCAGGAGGTGTCGGAGGTCTCATCTTTGAACTACTGCCGGAGCTTCTGCCAGGTGAGGGGCTGACTGACTGGCTGGGTGAGGTTGGCGGGGTGGGGAGGCCAGGGGAAGAGGCCCCCGATCCGTTGCCGCAGCGGGGGCCGGACTGAAAGGCGCCACCTTCGCGTCTCGCCGCGCCCCCGGGCCGGGAAGGCCCAGCTCGGGAAGCTCGATCGCTGGCCCCCCTTCACCACTGCCCGACTTTGGCCACTGCCAGGGCGGGTTGTGCTGGGCCAGACTGAGAGCCCGGAGGGCGCCGGCGGCTCCCTGGAAGGGCCGTGCCCTGTCGCCGTTGCCTGTCCCCCTGCCGGGTGGTTAGAGCGCCATTGCCTCCTGAGAGATTGATTGCTCGTTCTGCTGGGAGATCCTTTTTTGAGTGCATATCTCCAAACTGGAAAGCCTGGGTTTTCCTGAATATTCCGGAGATATATTTTGAGGCCAGAGACTTATCTTTGGAGTCAGCGTCATTTGGGCCCCTAAACGGTCTGACAGTTGGCTTTGAAAGGCGTCTGGGGCTTTCTCATTAGGGATTGTGGAGCCCATTGGTTGTTTGGTTTTTTATTTTCTTTTATTTTTTTTGAGGCGGGGAGGGAGGAGATTGTGAAGCTGTTCTTTTCACCTCTCCTGTATTCCTTTGAGGCTTGTGCTACTAGGAATGGGGCTATTGAGCTTTGTAGTGGCTATTACGATCTTTGAGTTGAAGAGGATTGAGAAAGGTGGGGGGAGTGTGGTCTCTCTTGGTAGTGGTATGACCATTTCTGTGCTATAGTGAGTCCTAATCTGTGGTTACGTATTTATTGGTATGTTTAGATTGGTCTGCATGGCCATTTCGGGATTTTTCTCTATAAAGATATGCCATTATTACTTCTGCTGTTTGTTCTACAACGTTTCAGGGTCAACCCTCTGCTCCTCACCTGGTGTATCTTAGAAAATGCAAAACAATAGTAGTATGTTGGTACTTGGACACTTGATGAGTAGTTGAGTTTGCTGAATAAATTACAGTGTTCCAAAGTTGTAATTTTAGGGGACAATTTGCTCTGGTGGTCCAGTGGAAAATAAAAAGTAGACTTGCTTGATTGCTTTTCTGCCTCCTCTCTGCCAAGCCAGAGACACCTCTTCTCTTCCAATGGAATTTTGTCCTTGCTAATACATTGTATCATTACAGTTTTTATGTCTACACCCTGCAATATTTCCCTGCACTAGGAAGTGTTGAGGTGTAATTGTTCTTTGCTTTTTCTCTATTAATGAATATTCCTACTTACTACACACATTTATTTTAACAAACTTTTACTGAATGCATTGGATGGTGTCAGGCACTTCACCAGGTGCTGCTGAGCAAATGAGTAAGACAGCACTTTACCCTTGATGAGCTTACAGTTAGGAGGAGGTGGTAGAAATAACTATTTCCAAAACCAGTTTTGGTAATGCTGGAAAAGGAGGTGTTGTAGAGACAATGTAGAGGGGAAAGCCATCATAGGACATCCTAATGGGAATGGCAGTTAACTAGTAAAAATAAAAGTTTAACTGTGATTTGTAGTTATGAACTTAGAAGTAACTGGGAGAGGCCTCTTTAGATAGGGTGGTCCAGGAAGCCCCTATGGCTGAAAGGATAAAAATGCATCATGGCAGTGTTGGGGGAAGGGAGGGGAGCGGAGCATTTCAGTGCCAAAAGGTAGAGATGTGAAGGAAAATTGAAGCTTTGGGAGAATGGGGAGCTAATTGGACAAGGAGGAAGAGAGGATGATGAGAAGATGGAGGTTTGGGGGAAGCCTTCTACATTTGTGTTGCCGTTATAGAAAGATAACAAGAATGGATGTAACTAGTCAAATTGAAGTTTGTCAGAGGATTCTCTCTCTCTTTCTCTCTCTCTCTCTCTATATATATAAATTTCTCTTTCTTTCTTTCTTTTTTTCTTCATGCCTGGTACTTGCGGCTCTCATCTATCTCATTTTAACTGAATGTTTAAATGTCTTGAGTCTTGGTGACACCTAGAAATGTCAGGGCACAGAAGAATTTCAGAAGGAAAGTACTTTTGTAATCTGTCTTTTCTGTGAGTTTTCCTTTTGCCTAAAATTTTTCCCAAAATATTTTTTTTGGACTAATAAATGAAATAAGAAAGATGTTCCTGTGATGACTGATATAATAGGAAGCACATTGGATTGAGAGCTAGTTGGGTCCTAATTGTGACTCTTCCACTTATTAGCTAATAACCTTGGACAAACTGTGCCTGTGGAATTTATTTTGTTTTCTGGCCTTTATCACCTTGTAATGCTTTATACAAACAGTAGACTAGAAAGTTTATAGACAACTCTTCACAATATTTGCCACAATATTTTTGTCACTTTTTTTTTCAATAGCCAAGATAAAATCAATTCAGGGTGTTCTTGTTCATAATTTTATGATGAAGGAGGAACAATGTCACCATTCAAATTTGGTTGAATAGCTCCTGGTTTCACATTTGAAAGGCAGAATAAGATTTATTCATCCCCTCACTCCTGTGTGCCTGACATTGCACTATGTACTGGCGACAGGAACATGCCCTCTAGAAGCACTTAATATGTAAAGATAAGTAACCTGACTTGTGTTCTCTGGGATACTTAACTGCCACAAAATATTTTTCATCGGGTGTTCAGGTTTTTGTTTTTTATTTTTTTTTTCTTTTAAAAGATTTTATTTATTTATTTGAGAGAGAGAGAGAGCGCAAGCAGGTGGAAGGGTAGAGGTAGAAACACACTCCCCTCTGATCAGGGAGCCAGACTTGGGGCTTGATCCCAGAACCCCAGGATCATGACCTGTGCCAAAGGTAGATGCTAACCCAACTGAGCCAACCAGGTGTCCCATCAGGTATTTAGTTTAGAAGTGTTCCAGAGACTTAGATTGTACCAAGTAGATTCCTCCGCAACCGACTGGGACCATATTCTCTCCAGCTCTTGCAGTATGGGTCTATCTTTGGAATTGCACCAAATCAAGAAATAAACCAACATATGAAAGGATAGAGAGCTTGTCTCATTCTGGGCATGTTTTCAATTTTCAGAAGTTTGTGAAGATGATAAAAATGAAACTTCAGAAGTAATAGTTACTAAGAAAATGATACTTAGATCAACTTGTATTCAGTGAACATTTGTATTCAGTGACTGTGGGATGTGGCTTTTCCCTCCTTTCCCTTAATTCCTTTTCTGAAAACATTGTCTTCCAAACGGTGTGGATAAGATTAACTCCAGAAAAAAAGCCTTTCTTTGTTTTGTTGAAAAATTGATAATATCCTCTCAAGTTTTTGCTTTGGGGGGGGCATCATGATTCCTAAAGTTATACAACTGGTAGTTTTCTTTGTAATACGTATTTTGAAGGTTTTTAAAGTAACCTTAACAAACTTGGAATTACTGAGTGAATGATTATACTATGAGAATACCAAAGTAGTTTTATGAGTAAACCTTGTTTATATGAAAAACTTTTGGGTTGTAGGCTAATAGTGACTTTATAGATTTTTATTTTTTATTTATTTTTTATTTTTTAAAGATTTTATTTATTTATTTGACAGAGAGAAATCACAAGCAGGCAGAGAGGCAGGCAGAGAGAGAGAGGAGGAAGCAGGCTCCCTGCCAAGCAGAGAGCCTGATGTGGGAATCGATCCCAGGACCCTGAGATCATGACCTGAGCCGAAGGCAGAGGCTTAACCCACTGAGCCACCCAGGCACCCGACTTTATAGATTTTTAAATGTTAAAATAAGTAAGGCATATATTTAAGTTTCTCCTAGGTTAGTAATTGAGTTCAAAGGGTCTAAAGCAGATAGGCATACAGGCTTCACCATTTAAACTAGAGAGGTACCTTGGTATGTTATTTTCTTTAATCCTTAGTTTTCTCATTGACAGAATAATAATAGTACTTACTGTTATCTAATTAAATGTATTGTTGTATGGACTAAATAAGATAATCTGTAAACTACAGTGTTCCTGAAATTGTCTGAGTTTTCCAGATTTCTTAGCCTTAGAATAAAAAGTCTTCACCACCTTACTCCCAGTTTACTTATGAGCTCTTAGCCTAGCCAATCCCATCATCATAATCCTGTTCTTATTTAGCGATACTGAACTTGGAGTTCTTGGACCAAAATGCCACCTCAGTTACTCCTGTTATTAAAATTTTGCCTGTAAATTTCCAAGTGCATTATTTTGGGAAAGGTGATCTTAATTTTCATTTGATTCTTCAAGATCCAAGGCATATCTTGGGCTTTCAGTAAATGTTTACCAACTGCTTGGTCCCCAGAAGGATAGAATTACTACTTTTAAAAGATCTCAGGTCATTAAACATTCTGTCTTCCCTTCCCACTGTGCTGTTCTGTCCTCTGTCCTTTTCTCTCATTTTCGGTATAGCATATTTTCCTTGTTTAGGGCCCTCGGCAAATACCACCTCCTGTGAAGCTTTCTCTGATTTCACTGGATAGATTTCCTCTTAGATGTTTGTGTTTTTTGACACTTTGTACATACCTATGCTTTTAACTCTTGCTTTTCATTCTGTCACTGTCTTAGTTCAGGCTTCATAATGTCCTATTGGAGCAATCTGTTCATTAATCTCTCTTGCTTTCTGACTGGCTTCATCTACAGTCCATTTTGGTGTTCTTTCTAAATTGTAAATATAATCTCATTAGGCACTTTATTCCCTAAAATTCTTAAATGGTTTCTTACTCCAAAGATAAGATAAAAGTCTGACTTACTAGCCTAGCCTGGCAGACAAAGCCTTTTAGAATCTGGCCACTGTCTCCCCCTTTTCCAGCTTCCATCTTCAACCTTTCCATCTTCCTTTTGGGTGGGTGGGAGGGAGTCTACCTTCACTACAGTATCTCTCTCAGTTGGCCTCATTAACCTTAAGGTCTTCCCTTCCCCATCTGCCTATTTATCCTTTAAGACCAGGTTCAGATATTAAGTCTTTCAGAAGTGTTTTCTGGTTTCAGCAGACAGAATGATGTGATTCTTTCACTTAATATACTCTAGTAGCATCTTTTATGTAAGTGTGGTACCTGAATAGTTGTTTCTTTCTTTGTCTCTTGTATTGACTAGTAAACCAACCTGAGTAGGGATCTTGTTTAGTCTTTTTTGTATACTTGGTACCTAGCAATTAATACAGTGCCTGGCACAGAAAACTAATTTGTTGAATGCATTCCATTGTAGAACTTAATGATATACTCGAGAGGTGAGTACTTCAAAAGGAACACTTGATGTAAAATCTGATATGTTAAAAAGCAACTTTATCATAAGAAATTACTGTAAAGGAACAGGAAAGGACACTTTGCGCATTTCTTGGAAACATAACTTGTCAACTTAGCCTACATTCATATAATAATGTACACATTTACATGTGTGGAATGAGGAGTAGTGTTGTTGGAGGGAGCAAATTGGAGGCATTATAGTATTGAGCGAGAGTTAGCAGCCGAATAAGGCAACAGTTCGAAAATGTTGAGATGGAGATCAGTCTTCCTAACTCCTTGAGGTTGGTGGCCATGAAAACTTTAAAGCTCTTGAACTCTTTATTTTAAAGGATTTTTAATACTTTATCTTTTCTTTTTGTGCTGCCTTCTCTTGGGAGATGTCTAAATAGAGACTGGATGACTTGTAGTTATAATGGCAAAAGCTAACATTGTACCGCATATTACCAAAACGTAATTATAAATGCGACTTGTGAAGCAGTGGGAACTTTGATGCTATCATTTACTTGGTACCACCCAGTCTCTTTTATAGTAGTGATTTCTGTATCTACCTGTGGATCGTGCTCTTCTGAACAATGTTAATAAAAAGTCTAATAGAAAGCACCACTTATTTCAAGCCTGCAAAGGCATCGGTAAACTAAAGTGTGCTTTGTTTTCACTTAGTTCTAGACAACTGTCACCTCTCCAGAGGCCTTTCTTGACTATCTTATCTAAAACAAAGCTTCTTCATCTTCTTCCAACTCCTTAACACTGCTTTCTATTTCTTTAAATTACCAACTACTATCTTATATCTTATGACAAATATGTCTATTTGTCTGTCTCTGCATTTGGAGTGTAAGCATCATGAAGGTGTTGACTGTTTGTTTACCCAGTGCCTAGAATTGTCCCTGGCACTTAATGGGTATTCAGTCAAGATTTGTTAATCTTTTATCTCCTTCCTTCCTTAAATTCCTGACTAGACTTCTTGAGAGTAACAAGTCTTACTTGTCTTTATTAAGAAATAGGGACCTTTTTGGTTAGCCAGTTTACGTTGCTTCCCAGCAGGGATCCATTCTTATTCTTTGTATCTTGATTACTGAGAAGTAGTAATTAATTTTATTTATGCTTCTTAAGAATTTCCCATGGTTGGGGCACCTTGGTGGCTCAGTGGGTTAAGTGTCTCCCTTTGGCTTGGGTCATGGTCTCAGGGTCCTGGGATCCAGCATCGGGCTCTCTGCTCAGCAGGGAGCCTGTTTCCCTCTTTCCCTCTGCCTGCCCCTCTGCCTACTTATGATCTCTCTCTCTGTCAAATAAATAAATAAGATCTTTAAAAAAAAAATTTCCCATGGTTGTCTATATTCCACAAATATTTAAAGACTTTTTTTAGACAGTTTGCTTAGCCAGATTGAAACATTTATTTTGGATATGATTGACATCAAACTGGAAAACTTGAACATAGATAAGGGATTGAGCAAGATGGTATAAAAAAAATAGATTCCTCAAACTTGCATTGCTCACTAAAGCCAACATATAAACCATTACATGAAAAATCAGAGGGACTGTTTGTTTACTTATCAGTCAATCATCTTTTTTGTGCCAAGCAGTCAGATGGTGTTATTTTCATTTTGCAGATAGAAAACTGAGGCTCAGGGAAGTTAAGTAACTTTCCCAGGGTCACACAGTTAGTAAGCTGTGGCAGTCTTCAGACGCCTAAGACCATGCTCTTTTTCCTATATCAGCATTTCCTAAACTGTCTTTTGTTCCATGAGTTCTATGTATTAGTAAGTACTTCTTGAACTAAGGATTCTGTGTTCATATAAGTTGGGATACATATTTTTTAGTGTGTCATATATGTTAAGATGCATTATAAGTCTCCTAGAGAGCATTAAGTGTTGTGCAGCATTTGCCAAACTTAGCAGGTCCAGAACATTTAACATTTTGCCATGTTCTAAACCTGATATCACCCCCAAATTCCATGTTTTTCTTTCATTATAGCAAAGTAAATCACTGGGAAGAGTGGATTGCTGTATGTATACATACCACTGAATTTTGATTCCCCAGTTTCAGCTTAAAACATGACAGTGAGCTTTTTTATGAAAAAAGTTTCCCTTTAAACTTTTTGCAGGTTTTGAATTATACATACTGTCCCATATGAAAAATATTTCAGTATATTTTAATTTTTTTTGAAATTGAGATTGAATTCTATTTCAGACATATCTTGAGTTCAAGGTTATTCATTTAGTTTTACCTGAATTTCTGCAATATAGCGAGCTGGGGAACTATGAATGTATTTGTCTCTTTCTTCTCGTTTTTGTGCTGTGTCTGAATTCTTTAATATGTTTTTTTAATGCCTTGCTTATCCTTTTTGGGGTTATCTATTAGGTTTTTGTGCTGACACTTGATTACATAGTATTTTTACTCCCAAGGAAATAGCCTGAATGTGTCACATTAGCCAGTACAGTAATGCTTTATTAATATGAACATATGTAGGAATTATTACCAGATATGATAGAATGAATGACCTAGTTTGGAAATCGCATTTTTATGATATATGGTTGTATAAACTAGGCATATTTTTAATTGTGCTTTCATTTTCTTAAATTTGTTTTTTAAATATGTGTGCTTGAAATACGTAAGATATATCTTAAAGTAATAAAACTAAATATGGGGGCCACTAGGTGGCTCATTTGGTTAAGTGTCTCGCTTTGGCTCAGGTCATGATTTCGGGGTCCTGGGATTGAGCCCCGTAGCAGGCTCCTTGCTCAGCCTGGAGTCTCCTTCTCCCTCTGCTCCCCCCTACCCCGCCCCGTTTGGATATGCACACATTCTCTCTTATCCTCTCTCAAATAAATAAATTCTAAAATCTTTTAAAAATACTAAATATCTACATTTTAAAATTTTTGTGACTCTTTACGTGCTCATTCTAAAAGCTTAAGACAAGATGTATAAATGAAGAAAGTGAGAAACCACCATGTAATCTCATTATTAATAGCTTGGTCTATTAGTCTGATTTTTGGAAAAATATGTATACAGTATGTGTGTATATGTAAGTATTAAAAAAAGAAATTTCGAGTATAGTTGACACAGTGTTACATTAGTTTCAGGTGTACAATGTAGTGATTCAGCTTCTCTATATGTTATGCTATGCTCACAAGTGTAGCTAACATCTGTCAGCCATACAATGTTTTTACAGTGTCATTGAGTATATTCCCTATGCTGCACCTTTTATTCCCATGACTTACCATTCTATAGCCAAAAGCCTGTATCTCCCACTCCCCCCACCTTTTTTCCCCATTGTTCTACCCCCCCCTTCCCCTGGCAACTTGCTGTTCTCTGTATTTATAGGTCTGATTCTCCTTTTTTGTTTGTTTATTCGTTTGTTTGTTTTTTTTTTTAGAATCCACTTGAGAGTGAAATCCTTTGTTGTCTTTCTCAGTCTGCCCTTGCACAGTACCCTCTAGGTCCAACCATGTTGTTGCATATAGGAAGATCTTATCCCTTTTTTATGGCTGTGTAGTATTCTATTATATGTATGTACATGCATTTGTCTGTTGATGGGCACTTAACATTGCTGCCATATCTTGGTTATTGTAAATAATGCTATAGTAAGCACAGGGATGTATTTATCTTTTTGAGTTAGTGTTTTTCTTTTCCTTGGGTAAATTCCCAGAAGTGGAATTATTGGGTCATATGTACTTCTGGGGTTGGTTTTTGTTTTTGTTTCTGTTTTTGTTTTTTTGTACTTCTATTTTTACTGCCCTCCCCCCATTTTTACTTTTTGAGGAGCCTCCATATTGTTTTCCATATCCTCACCAACACTTGTCATTTCTTGTCTTTTTGATTCTAGCCTTTCTGATAGATGTAAGGTGATATCTCCTTGTGGCTTTGATTTACATTTCCATGGTAATTAGAGCTGTTGAGCAATTTTTCATGTGTCTGTTGACTAGATATCTATATGGGTTTTTTGGGAGAAATTTGGTTCAGGTCCTCTACCCATTTTTTAATTGGATTGTTTGTTTGTTTTTTTGGTGTTCGGTTAAGTTCTTTATATATTTGGGATATTAACCCTTTAGCAGATACATCATTTGCAAGTATCTTCTCTCATTCAATAGGTTGTCTTTTTGTTTTGTTGATTGTCTCCTTTGTGGTGCAAAAGGATATATTCCCAGGAGTTGATTTTTGCTTTGTTTCCCTTGTCTTAGGATATATATCAGAAAAATGTTGGTAGGGCTGGTGTTAGGGAAATTGATACCTATATTCTTTTCTGGGTTTTTATGATTTCAGGCCTCACATTTAGGTTCCATTTTGAGTTTATTTTAGTATATGGTGTTAGAAAGTGGTCCATTTTCGTTCTTTTACATGTACCTGTCCAGTTTTCCCAGCACCATTTATTGAAGAGACTGTCTTTTCCCTATTGTATATTCTTGCTCCCTTCATCATATATTAATTGACCACATAAGCGTGACTTTATTTCTGGGCTCTTTTTTCTGTTCCGTTGATCTGTATGTCTGTATTTGTGCGAGTATCGTACTTTTTGATCACTACAGCTTTGTAGTATATCTTGAAATCTGGAATTATGATACCTGCAGCTTTGTTTTTCTTTCTCAAGATTGCTTAAAGATTGGAATTTTTAATTGTCCAAGCAATTCATGAATAGAATCTAATTGTAAAAAACGAGAACAGTGTAAAAGAAGAGCGAGTAAAGGATGACAGTTGTTACATAGCCTTATACTTCAGTACTGTGTTTTTCTAGATTAATAGTTTTCTTTGGTTAACAGTTTGGGAATGTATACTTACAGAATTTTTGTGTGTGTGTGTATATATACACACACACACACAAAATATATATATATACACATACAAAAAATATATATATACACGCACACATACACATATTTTTAGAAAAATAGTGTTGAGGTCATATATTAAAACCTAATACAGACATCTTTCTCGTGGAATACACACATTTACTATTTTAAAAAGAAAACTGCATAGTATTCCATTGAAAAACACCCTTGATTTTAAATTCTGCAGGTAGCAAAGCCTTCTGTGCTCTTTTTAAAATTAATTAATTAAATATTCTAAAAAATTATTTATTTATTTGACAGAGATCACAAGTAGGCAGAGAGGCAGGCAGAGAGAGAAAAGAGGAAACAGACTCCCCGCGGAGCAGAGAGCCCGATGCGGGGCTCGATGCGGGGCTCAATCCCAAGACCCTGGAATCATGACTCGAGCTGAAGGCAGAGGCTTAACCAACTGAGCCACCCAGGCGCCCCTAATTAAATATTTTTTATTTTAGGGAGATTGAGAGTGAACATGAGTGAAGGGAGGGGGAGAGGGAAAAGCAGGCGCCCTGCTAAGCAGGGCGCCTGCTTCAGGGCTCTATCCCAGACCCTGGGATCGTGACCTGATCTGAAGGTAGCCGCATAACTGACTGAGCCACCCAGGTACCCCTCAACACTCTTTCAACTAAACAAAAATTTTAACTATAAAAGCAATGCTTTTATATCAAAAATATATAGTGCTGCAAGAAGGCTTAAGGAAAAAGTAAAAGCCCTTTTTTGCCTTCAGTTCCTTTAGTCATTCCAAGAAGAGTTAAATCTCTTGTGTATTCTTAAAAACTCAAATCTGCAATTTAGATTTTAATTTAGTATATTGAAAACAATTTTCTATATCAACACATGTTGAGCATGTACCATAATTAAATCATTGTTCTTCTTTATTATTATAAATAAGTTTGCAGTGAACATCCTTAAACATTAAGCAGTGGTTATTAATACCTATAGTATAAACTCTTTTTTTTTTTAAGATTTTATTTGTTTATTTGACAGAGATGACAAGTAGGCAGAGAGGCAGGCATAGAGAGAGGGGAGAAGCAGAGAGCCTGATGCGGGGCTTGATCCCAGGACCCTGAGATCATGACCTGAGCAGAAGGCAGAGGCTTTAACCCACTGAGCCCAGGCGCCCCTCTATAGCATAAATTCTTGGAATTGAAATTACTGTATTAAAGAGAATGTTTATTTTAAATTTTGTTGAATACTGGCCTACAAAAAGCAGAATATGTACTTCTGTCAGTAGTGTTTGGAAGTCCCTGTTTGACTATATCCTTGCTAACACTAGTGTTACTAAACTTTTTAATATGGGCCAGTCTGATAGTGGCAAGTAATTGCTGTCATACCATTTTACTAATTTTCATTTTAACAGCATTTGCATGCTTTTTCATGTGTATTAGATACTTGAAATTTGTCTTTACTTTTTTTTTACATACCTGTATTTTAAAATGTTATTAGTTGAAAAAAAATGTTATTAGTTGAAAGTCATTAAAATCTGCTTGTCTAGGGATGCCTGGGTGGCTCAGTCAGTTAAGCCGCTGCCTTTGGCTCAGGTCATGATCCCGCAGTTCTGGGATCAAGTCCCGCATGGGGCTCCTTGCTCAGCGGGGAGCCTGCTTCTCCCTCTGCCTGCTCTGCCTGCTGCTCCCCTGCTTGTGTTCTCTCTCTTTCTCTCTCTCTGACAAATAAATAAAATCTTTAAAAATAAATAAAAGACATTAAAAATAAATAAAAGACATTAAAAAATTTGTTTAGTCTTGGAGAGTGATGATGTAATCTTAAGATTCCATGCTGCTTTGAGGTTCTAGAGAAGCATAGTTAGTTGCAGCCTAACCTGAAGCCATTGGAATATATGATACAAATTAGTGATTGCTTGTTGCTGTGAGAAATGCCCATGTAGTCATTTTCCAACAAATGTTTATTGATGTTATATACCAGTGCTACTAGTGTCTAGGAAGACTAAAGTCATAGCTGAATAACTGGAAAGATCCTAGTGCTTTGCATTAGCTAACTTTTTCTTATATTGTTATTTTTATGTGTTTTAAGTAAGGTGCCACTGAATGGATGTACGAATTGGGCCAAATCAGTTTGTTTTGGGGGTTTCAGATTGCTGCTTAAATGAGATAATTTTTAAGGTTTGATTCTCCTTCAAAATTACATATTTTTTCTGTTGAAAAACATTTGCCAAGGATTATTTTCTAAGTCTCCAAACATTTGTTATCCTTATTGAAATAAATGAGTAATAAATCTTTTATTAATCCAGTGCCTATATTATAAGCAATCACAGGAAAATATTAATGTGATGAAATTTTGGGGGTGCCTGGGTGGCTTAGTTGGTTAAGTGGTTAAGCATGTGCCTTTGGTTCAGGTCGTGATCTCAGGGTCCTGGGATTGAGCCCCACATCAGGCTCCTTGCTCAGCGGGAGATTGCTTCTCCCTCTGCCCCTCACCCCTCTTGTGCATGTGTGTGAGCTCTAATAAAATCTTAAAAAAAAACAAGATGAAATATTTGAAAATCATTTAACATGTTAATACTATATTTCTGCCCTCAGTGGGTTACTGCTTACCCCTGTAGTATAAATTCTCACTCCAGTGGAAACCACTGTACTAATTTAAACTGAAGTTATTTGTTTACATTAGTTATGTTCATTGTCCTTATTTGGCTTTTTCCTTCAGAGTGAAATCTTTATTTCAGTGTGTAAGGGACTTGATGAATATGTTAAATACAGAAGAAATTATCCCACAAAGTTCTAACAGTAAATGTGGATACATCAACTTTGGTCAGTCTTATGTTTTATTGTCTTATGAAATGGATAGCATATCCAATAGAAGTTAGGAGATTTCACTCTAAATATGCTTTCTAATATTCTTGTGACCTTAAACCTTGCCTTGGATCTTTTTCTTGAATATAAAATGGTAGGTAAGAGAAAGCTCTCCATAGGTGATTGTGACTATTAAGTGGGACAGTATAACATTGCCATTAGCATAACTTTTGGTAGCAGATAGGTACCCAGTGTGTCAACTTCTTTATTTCCTTTCCATCCTGAATAATGTTTTAAAGAAGTATTTCCTGTAGGGCAGCTTTCCACCATTTTCCTCCCATCCAAGTACTAACCAGGCCTGACCCTGCTTAGTACTTTCCACCATTTTCCTGTCGATGTACAGCTCATTAAAAGAAAAAAGTTTCCTAGATGTTTATAGAGCATTTGCAATGTGGTTTTAGATTCAGAGAGCCGGTGATGAGCTTTGTAGACTGGAAGTGTAATTTATAGCAAATTTTTTTTTTATGTTGAAACAATATGGATGCCCTTTGGGATCCATATCTAGTGGAAATAATGAGTTTGACCTGTTTAATAGATCATTCTGTATACAATTTTTTTTATTCCCTTGATTATTGGTTTTAACCTGGTTTATTGTTTGGCATTTAAATTATGTATCTCATTTTATTGAAAGCCATACATACCAAAAGTGATTTGAATTTGTAACACATTGAATTTGAGTTCCTGGGTAAAAGGTGGCCATGTTTTCATAATCATATGTTTGAGGGAAGAACTTTAGAAGTTATGTAGTTCACTCCTTTTCCAGCTTAAAACTTTTAAGGGGGAAACTCCTCCCTGTAGGATGTGGGCTGAGGATTCAAATAGGCGGTAGTATCAGAAAAATTCTGAACATTGACATATTTATTTACCACCAAACAAAATTCATGACTAGCATATCATTAATCTGTGAACACCCATCTAAAAAATAGGATCTAACCATTTCCTTGTAAAAATTCTCATTAGTGCAGTTTGGTCAGTATTATGCTGCTCTCCTTTGTAGGATTTGAATGAAGTAGTGAGAATCTGGAACCAAATCTACTTAGTTGAATTTGTTTTATTTACATATTTATTTAGAATTTTAAAAAAAGATTGTATTAGAGAGAATGCACAAATGGGGGGAGGGGCTGAGGGAGAAGGAGAGAAGCAGACACCCTGCTGAGCGGGGAACCTGACGGCTCAATCCCAGGATGCCCGGGGTCATGACCTGAGCTGAAGGCAGACGCTTCACCCACAGTGAGCCACCCAGGCACCCCTGAATTTGTTTTAGTATACAGTCATATTTTACTCTCATCAAAGATGTCTATCTGAAAAACTTTTTTTTTTTTTTAAGACTTCATTTATTTATTTGACAGAGAGCGGGGGGAACAGAGCAAGAGGCATGACCTGAGCCGAAGGCTGATGCTTAACCCACTGAGCTGCCGAGGCGCCCCTCAAAAACTGTTTTAATCAAACTTCAAAAATAAGTTAGCAGAACCTTTAAAAATAGTACCAAGCATCAGAAGCAAGTCATTACAGAATACTTGCTATATACTACTCAGTATGCTGGGTTCTGGTCTGCAGTGATGAGAAACCAGATATGGTTCTTGCCTTCCTAGTTTATTGTGTAGTGGAGAAGATAAACATTAAACAATTTTTATGTTACGTTTGCTTATTGCTACAATAGAGCAGTAGTCAGTGTTTGATGATCATATGTATTTATCCACCTTCCAATTAGTTTGCTCTTAGGTAAGAGGAGTATAAGTGAAACAATTCCATGTCTAATTATTGCTTAATAATTTTGAGGTCTAATATAAATGGGTTTGAATAAACAACATTGTTCTTTTCCAGTTTGTATAGATTATAAATAAATGATTTTCCTTGCTACTTTTCTATAGTCTGCTTCGTTGGCCTTGGTCCCAAGCTGAAAAATTGAAGCAGGTATATGGTTAAGAAGGGAAGACCTTACTAATTTAAGGGAGAGTAGGAATGCAGAAATCTTTTATATTTTAGGCTTGGAAATGCCAAAAAATTAAGTACCCTTTGAACATCACAAAGCGAATAAGACATTTGAGCCCAGGAGGTTATTACAAAGAACTTGGAAAGCTTTTGTTTATGTACCTAAGGTATTTGTACCAAAATACTTTTAGGGTTTATTTGGAGGTTGGAAATTGGGAGTGGAATTAGATGGAATACAAGTGTGATTTTTCAGTTCTTTCTTGCATACAAAATTTTAAAGTGGTGGGGTCGTAGGTGAATTTTATGTTTTTGTTGTATTTCAGTATTTTTTTAAGAAAATTTAAACAGATAAGGTAGTGCTATAGGTATTAGTATGAAAGGATATCCAAGATAAAAAGCAGTGATGTATAGAAAAAGTTTTGAAAGAATTACTAAAGTGTTATGTGTTGCATGAATTAATGGGTTTGTACTTAACCTTTTACCTTTTTATTTTTATTTTATTTTTAAAAACATTTTATTTGTAAGTAATCTCTACACCCAACGTGGGGCTCAAACTTAAAACCCCAAGATCAAGAGAATACAAGAGTTGTATTCTTGATCTGAGCCACTGACTGAGCCAGCCAGGTGCCCCACCTATTACCCTTTTAAATACATTTTTATTTATTTATTTATTCAACTTTATTCAAATTTATTCAGTTTATTTATTCAACTGTTGTTTCAGTACATCTTTTCTTCTCTCCCTCTTCTCTGTTTCCTACCCCCTGTGTCCCTTTCTCCTTTTACTCCCTTACTTTGGGTCTGAAGGAATACCCTCTAGTAGCTTTCTGAGATCTCTCCTATCTCTTGTTTGTGTTAGGGTAGGTGTAAGAATCTAGGTCGAAAATCAGTTTTGCTCAGAACTTTGAAGCATATGTTAAATGTCAAATATCTCCAACATAGAAAACAGTAAAGAGAGTAAAAAATGAACCTGACCTGGGCTCCTGGGTGGCTCCGTGGGTTAAGCCGCTGCCTTCGGCTCAGGTCATGATCCCAGAGTCCTGGGATCGAGTCCCGCATCGGGCTCTCTGCGTGGCAGGGAGCCTGCTTCCCCCTCTCTCTCTGCCTGCCTCTCTGCCTACTTGTGACCTTTCTCTCTCTCTGTCAAATAAATAAATAAAATCTTAAAAAAAAAAAAAAAAAAAAAGAACCTGACCTAAGAAATGGAATGATTGAAGCTACCTATATACCCTTTCACAGATTCTTTTATCTCCCACCACCATCTTGATTTTGGTATTTAATTATTCTGCTGCATCTCTTTACTTAATATTTGTGCATTTTAATACAGTCTGTAGTATTATTCTATGTGTTTTTCAGCTTTACTTAAATGCTGTACTGTATGTATTCTTCAGCAGCTTTTTAATTCAGCATAATGGAAAAATAAAATAAATTCAACATAATGTATCTAAGATTTATCTGTATTGGTTTTATAGCTTTGGCACATTCATTGTTCAGTGGCATGTAGTGTCTTATTATGTAAGTATATTATAATTCATTTGTCCATTCTTTTATTAATGGATTTAGAGGCATTTATTTACATTAACTGTTGAGGTGGACATCTTTCCAGTATATCTTGAGATGCATGGGTACAAGAATTTCTTTAGAGTATATGCTTAAAGTGGAGTTGCTGGGTTCATATTATAGGTCTGCCTTCAGCTATAATAAATACTGCCAAGTTATTCTCCAAAGTATCTGTAGCAGTTTATGCCACTTACCAGTGTGTGAAACTTAACATTGCCCCACGTTCTTGCCAATACTTGGTGTAGTTAAATTTTAGCCATTTGCATGGGTGGACTGTGATATCTCATTGTGGGTTTTTTTCCTGTTTACTTGTAAGGGGTTACAGGTTTAGTTATATTTATTGCTATTCATATTTTCTCTTCTGTGAATTTCTTTTTCTTATTTTTTAGTTGGGTTATTTGCCATTTTATTTTATCTTAGATTTTATTTTATTTTTAAGTAGTCTCCACACCCAGCGTGGGGCTTGAACTAAGAACCAGAGATCAAGATTTGCATGCTCTACTGACAAGAGCCAACCAGGCGTCCCTTATTTGTCTTAATTTTTTTTTAAAGATTTTATTTATTTATTTGAGAGCAAGTGAGAGAAAGCAAGCATGCAGAAAAGTGCAGGGAGGGAGAGAGATAAGCAGACTCCACACTAAGCGGGGAGCCTTCTGTGGGGCTCAGTCTCACAATTCTGAGATCATGACCTGAGCTGAAATCAAGAGTTGGCCACTTAACCGAGTCCAGGCTCCCCGACTTTTTCTTTTTTTTAACCCCAGCTTTTTCTTTACAGTTTTTATGAAATTATGTATGTAAAACATGAATCTTTTACTGGTCATATACCTTAGAATTATCTTCTCTTCAGTTTATCTTTTCATTTTTTTACATTATATTTATGCACAGGAGTTTTATATATGTGTGTGTGTGTGTATTTTTTTGGGGGGGGGGTCAGAGAGAGAGAGAATGCACACGCACAGGCAGGCAGAGTGGCAGGCAGAGGCAGAGGGAGAAGCAGGCTTCCTGCAGAGCAAGGAGCCCGATGTGGGACTTGATCCCAGGACACTGGGATCATAACCCGAGCTGAAGGCAGCTGCTTAACCGACTGAGCCACCCAAGCGTCCCAGAAGTTTTATATTTTTTACAGTAAAAATTACAAGTCTGATAGATCTGACAATTGAAACAAAATTTATTTAAATTCCTTGTATGATTTTTGTGTACTTTTGGCCCATGTCTTCTTTTTTTTAAATTTTATTTTTGGTGCACCTGGTTGGCTTAGTCAATTAAGTGTCCTGCTCTTGATTTCAGCTTAGGTCTTGATCTCAGGGTCATGAATTCAAGCCCCATGTTGGGTGTGGAGCCTACTTAAAAAAAAAAAAAAAAGATTTTATTTTTAAGTAATCTGTATGCCCAACATGGTGCTCAAAATTAAAACCCTGACTGAGATCAAGAGTCACACATTCCACTGACTGAGCTAGCCAGGCACCCTATAGCCTGTATATGTCTTTAAAAACAGCTTTGTTTGGGCACCTGGGTGGCTCAATGGGTTAAAGCCTCTGCCTTCGGCTCAGGTCATGATCCCAGGGTCCTGGGATCGAGCCCCACATCGGGCTCTCTGCTCCACGGGGAGCCTGCTTCCTCCTCTCTCTCTGCCTGTCTCTCTGCCTACTTGTGATTTCTGTCTGTCAAATAAATAAATAAAATCTTAAAAAAAAACAGCTTTGTTGAAGTATAATTGACATACAGTAAACTGCTCCTAGTTAAAATGTGCAATTTGATAAGCTTTGGCATATCCAAACACTCATGAAATAATCAAGATAATGAATATATCCATTACCCCTAGAAGTTCTTTCTCGCTCCATTGCGTTTTCTTTCTTTCCCTACCATCTTTCCACCGTCACTCAACTATTGAGCTGTTTTCTGTCTCTATAGGTTAGATTGCATTTTTAAGAATTTCATATAAATAAAACTCTACAATGTCTTTGACTTCTTTCACTTAGTGTAATTATTTTGAAATTCATTCAAGTTGTTTATATTACTAGTTAATACATTTTATTTTATGGTTTGTCATGATTTGCTCATTCATCTGTTATTGATAGACATTTGGCTTATTTCGAGTTTTTGGCTATTACAGATAGTTGTTGTGAACATTAGTGTATAATTCTCTGTGTGGACAGATGCTTTCTCTTGGATAAATACCTAGGTGGAATGGCTGGATCACATGACAGGTCTTTCAGAGTAGTTGTATCATTTAACATTCCTACCAGCAATGTATGAGAGTTCTAATTTTTCACCTCCTGATCAACACTTGGTGTGGCCAGTCTTTGTTTTAGCCATTCTGAAATTAGTAGTAGCTCTTTGTGGTTCTAATTTACATTACCCTAATGACTTATTTTTATTTTATTTAATGACTGATTTATTCATTTGAGAGAGAGAGAGCACGTAAGGGACAGGGGCAAGGGAGAGGGAGATGCTTAACCACCCAGGTGCTCCTAATTTTTTTTTTTTTTTAAGATTTATTTATTTTTGAGAGAGAGACAGAGAGAGGGAGCTATCCATGCGTGCATGTGTGAATGGGGAGAGGGGCGAAGGGATAGGGAATAGGAGAGAGAGAATCTTCAGCAGACGCCCCACTGAGTGTGGAGCCTGACACAGCTTGATCTCACCTGATGAGAGCAAGACCTGAGCAGAAGTCAAGAGTTAGATGCTTAACTGGCTTAGCCACCCAGGTGCCCCACTAATGAGTTACTATATTGAGTACTTTTTTATGTGCTTATTTGCCATCCTTATATCTTTATTGGTGAAGTACCTTTTCAGATCTTTTCACTATTTAAAAATTGGGTTGTTTGTCTTCTTATTGTTGAGGTTTGAGAGGGATGTGTGTGGGAGTCTGTTTCTGGACATAAACCCTTCATCAGATATCTATGTGTGTGTGTGTATGTGTATACACACATAATATATATATTTTCTCATGTTGAGGCTTAGATGGCAAAGAGTGGGCAGAATGGGGATGGTGATTTGTATCACTTCTAAGTTATACACATTCTGACTGTGGTTCACTTGGGACTCTGGAGGGAATACCCTTGGACTTGACACAGATTGCATTGTGGTGATGTGGCCAGTGGGGAAAGCCTGAGGTGCTTTCTGCCTGCTTGTAGGGAGCAAATCACAAGGATGAGTTGAGGTGGATGTCACACATTCTGGACTGAACTGTTGGTGAACTCATGTGAGATACCATGAAGAACTACTAGGAAATACTGGGTAAGACAGGAAGGAAAAGTCCTATATAACTAGGTGGGCACGCAAGCAGCCGAGCCATGATTAATTTCTATTAAATTGATCCCTTCTATAACCATAGAGTTGATGGGGTCAGGGGAAAAATGGAATTGAATATGTTCTTTGCAAAAATATTCTCCTGGGCTGTGGCTTTTTTTTTTTTTTTCTCTTAACAGTGTATCTTGAGGGGTGCCTGGGTGGCTTATTGGGTTAAGCCTCTGCCTTTGGCTCGGGTCATGATCTCAGGGTCCTGGGATCAAGCCCCGCATTGGGCTTCTGCTCAGCAGGGAGCCTGCTTCCCCTTCTCTCTCTCTGCCTGCCTCCCTGCCTACTTGTGATTTCTGTCAAATAAATAAAATCTTTAAAAAAAATAAAAAACAGTAAGTGTATCTTGAAGAATACAAGTTCTCGATTATGATAAAGTTCAGTCTAGCAACTTTCTCTTTTATGAATTATGTTTTTCATGTTATATATGTAAGAAATCTGTCTGTCTCAATACCATAAAGATTTTCTTTTATGTTTTCTCCCAGAATTTGTTTGAGGTTTTACATTTAGATCTATGATCCACTTGAAGCTAATTTTTGTATATTGTATGGGGGGTATTGGAAGTTTTTTGTGTTTTTAAAATGAACATCTAAATATTGCATTCCTTAAGACTGCTTTCTCATTGAATTAAGAAATTGCCTTTGTACCTTGTTAAAAGTCAATTAGCCATATGTATGTAGGTGTACTTCTGGACTCTATTCTGTTCACTGATCTGTTTGTCTACCCTGATGCCATTTATCATACTCTTGTACTGCTTTTTCAAACAAAATACAATATGAAAGCTATATTGCACATAGACACAGAAAGTAGAATGGTTGTTGCCAGGGGGCTGGAGGGAGGGAGTAATAGGGAGTTACTATTTAATGGGTTCAGTTTCAGTTTTGCAAGGTGAAAATTCTATGGTTGGATGTTGGTAATGGTAGCACAACAATATAAATATACTTAATGCCACAGAACTGTACTTTGAAAAATGGTTAAGAAGGTTTTTTTGTTTTTTTTTTCTTTTTTACTAAACTCTTAATTATTAAAAGCTATATTGTATAATGTTTGGGGAAAAATGAATACTCAGTTTCAGGTGACAGATTTTATTTTTTTTTAAAGATTTTATTTATTTATTTGACAGAGATAAATCACAAGCAGGCAGAGACGCAGGCAGAGATGGGGGGGAAGCAGGCTCCCTACTGAGCAGAGAGCCCGATGCAGGACTCGATCCCAGGACCCTGAGATCATTACCTGAGCCGAAGGCAGAGGCTTAACCCACTGAGCCACCCAGGCACCCCTTTTGGGGTGTTTTTTAAATTGTAGTAAATATAAAATTGTGCATAATATAAAATTTACCATTTTAAGCATTTTTAAGTGTGTATTCATTGGTGTTAAATATATTCCATTGATAAGAAACCATCACCATTTATATCCCGAATATTTTCATCTTCCCAAACCAAAACTGTGCACCCATTAGATGCTCATTCCCCATTCCTCTCTCTCTCCAGCCTCTGACAACCATACTTCTTTCTGTCTCTAAGAATTTGACTGTGGTACAACATAGGAGTGGAAACCATTATTTGTCTCTTTGTGATTTGCTAATTTTACTTAGCATAATGTCTTCAGGATTCATCCATGTTGTAGCATTGTCAAATTTCCTTTTCTTTTCTTTTTTTTTTTTTCAAGATTTTACTTATTTGTTAGAGAGTACAAACAGGGGAAGCGGCAGGTAGAGCAGGCAGAGGGAGAAGCAGGCTCCCCGCTACCAAGGAGCCCAGTGTGGGACTCAGTCTCAGGACCCTGGGATCGTGACCTGAGCTGAAGGCAAATGCTTAAGCAATTGAGTCACCCACATGCGTCCTTCACATTTCCTTTTTAAAACACATTTCCTTTCCTTCACATTTCCTTTTAAAAAAAAAGATTTATTTGTTTGTTTGTTTTAGAGAGAGAGTGAGTGGGGATAGGGGCAGAAGCAGAGGGAGAGAGAGACTCAAGCAGATTCTGCACTGAGCACAGACAGAGCCCGACACGGGGTTCAGTCTCACAACCCTGAGATCATAACCTGAGCCAAAACCAAGAGTCAGACACTTAATTGAGAGAGCCGCCCAGGTGCCCCAAGTTTCCTTTAATTTTTAAGGCTGAATGATAGTCCATAGTGTGGGGCACCTGGGTGGCTCAGTGGGTTAATGCCTCTGCCTTCCGCTCGGGTCATGGTCTCAGGGTCCTGGGATCGAGCCCCACGTTGGGCTCTCCGCTCAGCGGGGAGCCTGCTTCCCTTCCTCTCTCTCTGTCTGCCTCTCTGCCTACTTGTGATCTCTGTCTGTCAAATAAATAAATAAATATCTTTTAAAAAAGTAGTCCATAGTGTGTTCATATTACAGTTTATTTATTCATTTATACATTGATGGATTCTTGGGTTGCTCCACCTTTTGGCTATGATAAATAGTGCTACCATGAACATGGGTACAAGTCCCTCATCAAGTCCTTGCTTTTGATTGTTTTGGGTGTGTATCCAGAAGAGGATCCTGGATCATATGATAGTTAATTTTGGGGGGAACTACCATGACATTTTTTGCAATGACTACACCATTTTACATTCCTACTGACAACACAGGGGTTCCACATTCTCCATTTCCTTGCCAGTACTTGTTATTTTCTGTTTTGATTTGTGTTGTTTGGTAATAGCCATCCTAATGGGTATAAAGTGGTTATCTCATTGTGATTTTGATTTGCATTTTTAAAAGATTTAATTTATTCAAAGAGAGATCACGGGTGTGGGGGAGGGGCAGATGGAGAGGGTGAAAGAGCATCTCAGGGAGACTTAGCACTGAGTATGGAGCCCAACGGAGGGCTCGATCTCACGACTCTAAGACCAAACCAACTGAACTGCCCAGGTGTCCCTGATTTTCATTTCCTCCTCCTCCTCCTCCTCCTCCTCCTCTCTTCTCTTATTTTTTTAAAGATTTATTTATTTATTTGAGAGAGCACACATGTGCATGAGCCGGGGGAGGGGCAGAGAGAGAGAGGGAGAGAGAATCTCAAGCAGACTGCCCCACTGAGTGTGAAGCCCAATGCAGGGCTGGATATCATGACCTGTGAGATCATGACTGAGATGAAATCATGAGTCAGGCACTCAACTGACTGAGCCACCTAGGCATGCCAATCCCTGATTTGCATTTCTTTTTTTTTTTTTTTATTTTTTAAAAGATTTTATTTATTTTTTTGACAGACAGAGATTACAAGTAGGCAAGAGAGGCAGGGAGGGAGAGAGAGGAGGAAGCAGGCTCTCCGCGGAGCAGGAAGCAGAGAGCCCGATGTGGGGCTCGATCCCAGGACCCTGAGATCACGACCCGAGCCAAAAGCAGAGGCTTTAACCCACTGAGCCACCCAGGTGCCCCCTGATTTGCATTTCTTAATTAGTAATGTCAAGCATGTTTTTATGTGCTTTTTGGCCATTTGTGTATCTTCTTTAGAGAAATGCCTATTCAAATTCTTTGCTTATTTTTAGTTGGGTTGTTTGTTTTTTTGTTGAATTTTAAGGCTTTTTTTTAAAAAAAATATTTATTTATTTATTTGACAGAAAGAGAGACAGCAAGAGAGGGAACTCAAGCAGGGAGAGTGGGAGGGAGAAGCAGGCTTCCCGCTGAGCAGGGAGCCCGATCTGGGGCTTGATCCAGGGACCCTGGGATCATGACCTGAGCCGAAGGCAGACACTTAATGACTGAGCCGCCCAGATGCCCCAAGACTGATAGATAGATAGATAGATAGATAGATATCACTTAACAGATACATGATGTACAGATATTTTCTTCTGTTCTTTGGGTTGCCTTTTTACCTTTTACGTTGATAGTGCCCTTGGGTGTATACAAGTTTTAAGTTTTGATATAATCCAATTTGTTTGTTTTTATTTTTGTCACCCAGGCTTTTGGTGTCTTACTTAAGAAATCATTTTAAAATCCAGTGTCATGAAGCTTTTTCCCCTGTGTTTTCTTCTAAGAATTTTTAGCTCTTAGATCTGTATTAACTTTTGTAGATGGTATAGGGTAAGAGTCTAATTAATTCTTTTGTGTATGGATACCTAGTTTTCTCAACACTGTTTGTTGAGAAGACTGTCCTTTCTCTCATTGAATGGTCTTGGCACCCTTGTGGAAATTTATTGACCATACATGTAAGGGTTTATTTCTGGGCTCTCTGTTCCATTGGTCTATCTGTCGTCTTGCCAGTATACAGTGCTTTGATTACTCTGGCTTTGTAGTAGATTTTGAAATCAGGAAACGTGAGATCTATAACTTTGTTCTTCTTTTCAAGATTGTTTTGGCAACTCAGGGTCCCTTGGGATTCCATAACAATTTTAGGATGGATTTTCTGTTTCTGCAAAAAAAAAAAAAAAAAAAGTAATTGAGATTTTGATAGGGATTGCATTGAATCTGTAGATTGCTTTGGGTAGTACTGGCATCTTAACATTATTAAGTTTCCTAGTCTGTGAACATTTCCATGTCATGTCTTTCCATTTATTTGTGTCGCCTTTGATTTCTTTCAGCAAAGTTTCGTAGTTTTCGGTGTGCAAGTCTCTTTGGTTAAATTTATTCCTAACTATATTTTTGATGTTACTATAAATGAAATAGTTAACTTTTCAGATTATTCATTGTTATTGTATAAAAATCAGCTGATTTTTGTGTGTTAATTTTGTATCCTGCAAGTTTTCTTTTTTTAAACTTTATTTGTCAGAGAGGGAGAGAGAGCGAGCGAGCACAGGCAGAGTGGCAGGCAGAGGCAGAGGGAGAAGCAGGCACCCTGCCGAGCAAGGAGCCTGATGTGGGACTCGATCCCAGGATGCTGGGATCATGACCTGAGCCAAAGGCCGCTTAACCAACTGAGCCACCCAGGTGTCCCTCCTGCAAGTTTTCTGAATTTGTTTATTCTCACTGTTGATTTTTAATGTGAAATCTTTATCATTTTCTACATATACAATCATGTAATTTGCAGACAGTGGTGCTTCTACTTTCTCTCAGATTTGGGTGACTTTTATTTCTTTTTCTTGCCGAATTGCTCTCCCTAGGACTTCAGTACTGTGTTAAATAGAGTTGGTGAAAGTGGGCATTTTTAAAAAATATTTTATTTATTTATTTGTCAGAGAGAGTGAGCATAAGCAGAGGGAGTGGCAGACAGAGGGAGAAGCAGGCCCCCAACTGAACAAGGAGCCCAAAACTGGACTCCATCCCAGGACCCTGAGATCATGACTTGAGCAGAAGGCAGATGCTTAACTGACTGAGCCACCCAGGCATCCTTTTTTTTCTCAATTTTAAAGGAAAAACTTTCAGTCTCACTATTGAGTTTAATGTTAGCTGTGGGTTTTTCATTTATGATTATATTTTATGTTGAGATAGTTTCCATCTATTCCTTGTTTGTTGACTGTTTTTTATCTTGAAAAGTTGTTGAATTTTTCAGATGCCCTTTCTGCATTAGTTGAAGTGATCAAGAGGGTTTTCCCCTTTATTCTGTTAATTAATCATTATTACATTGATTGATTTTCATACACTGAACCATTCTTGCATTCCAACAATAAATCCCACTTGGTCATGGTATCTAATGCATTTTAAAATATCCTTGGGTGCCTGGGTGGCTCAGTGGGTTAAGCCGCTGCCTTCGGCTCGGGTCGTGATCTCAGGGTCCTGGGATCGAGGCCCACATCGGGCTCTCTGCTTGGCAGGGAGCCTGCTTCCCTCTCACTCTATCTGCCTGCCTCTGCCTACTTGTGATCTCTCTCTGTCAAATAAATAAATAAAATCTTAAAAAAAAAAATCCTTGATTTTAGTTTACTAGTATTTTGTTGATTTTTTAAAAAAAAAATCAGTACTGGGGGTGCCTGGGTGGCTCAGTGGGTTAAAGCCTCTGCCTTCGGCTCAGGTCATGATCCCAGGGTCCTGGGATAGAGCCCCGCATCGGGCTCTCTGCTCAGTGGGGAGCCTGCTTCTCCCTCTCTCTCTGCCTGCCTCTCTGCCTACTTGTGATCTCTGTCAAATAAATAAATAAAATATTTTTAAAAAAATCAGTGCTTATAAGGGATATCGATGTGTAATTTTCTTTAGTCTTTGTCTGGTTTTGGTATCAGAATAATGCTGGCCTCATAGAATGAATTAGAGAATGTTTCTTCCTCTTTGACTTTTTTAGAAGATTAAAGTTAACTATTGGAGCTGTCCTCATCCAAGCTTTCTTCCTTACTGTTATTGATAACTCAGATGAAGACACTGTACAGATGCTCTGGTGATTTTTTAAAAAGATTTTATTTATTATTTGATGAGAGATATCTCAAGTAGGCAGACTAGCAGGCGGAGGGAGAGGGAGAAGCAGGCTGTCTGCTGAGCAGGGAGTCTGTTGTGGGGCTCGATCCCAGGACCCCAGGATCATGACCCGAGCTGAAGGCAGCCACTTAACCTACTGAGCCACCCAGGCACTCTGCTATGGTGATTTTTTAAAATTATTTCATTAAAAGAAATATATGAAAATTTTATACAACTTCACCAGTATTGAAATAATTGTAAATTGAATAAACAAAATAATTGTATTTCTCCTATCCAGTTGATACTCAAAAAATTGTATTTAGATTATAATATGCAATAATTTTGGCAGCTTCCAATTTATCAATGTCTTAACACTAATAATAGGAATGTAAATTGAAACAAATTTTCTGGAGCACAATTTGGCATTATGTGAAGCCTTAAAAATAATGCATCCTTTGACCCAGGAATTCCACTTATAGGATATTATCTTGAGAAAATTGTCATGGATACATGGAAAAAGTTGGAACAGTGCTTTCAACATTGTAATAATGCAAAATTAAAACCATAATGTCCAGAAACAGAGAATTCGGTAATAAATTGTGGTACATAACACAGGCCATGCAGCAATAACATACTGATGTTGGAGAAAATTTTATAAAACAATGTGTAGTATAATGCCACTAAAATGCTTCTATTTAGGCATTATTAAAAAATAAAAACCTTTCTAACTTAGTATTACTTCTTAACAGTGGTGTATTACCTGAATGATAGTAAGGATTCTTGATATTTTTATTTCTACTTCTCCATCTCTCTCTTTTTAAAAAAATTTTATGTATTTATTTGACAGAGAGAAATCACAAGCAGGCAGAGGGGCAGGCAGAGGGAGAGGGGGAAACAGGCTCCCCACTGAGCAGAGAGCCCAACGCAGAGCTCGATCCCAGGACCCTGAGATCATGACCTGAGCCGAAGTCAGAGGCTTAACCCACTGAGCCACCCAGGTGCCCCTCCATCTCTCTATTTTTTAAACAGTAAATGATACTAGTTTTTTGACAAAACAATAAAAGGTATTATAATTCAAAATGGAAAGATTCAAGAAGTGTAGTTAAATCTTATGGCAGAATCATTATCTAAAAATAATCTTGGCAGGCTGGGATGATGGATTGAATCTAGTGAAGTTTAATCAGGATGGTTGAATTAGGTAGATATGATAGAGTAATAAGTCATATTTTTCTGGACTTAAAAAACCAACTATAACCAGTATGGAAAGTATGAGGTGGGGCTCAGTAGCAACATATGTGAAAGACTTAAAGGTTTTAGTTGACTTAGCCACCTTCTGTGTGTGAGCAGCCAACCATTTTCCTCCCCTTCTATTTCATCTCACACCCAGCTTAGTCTCTTCTTGGGAAGTCTCCATTGTTCCCCACCTGGTGTTACTAAGTCTTGTTACCATTTGACCTCATTTATTTTAGTCATTTCTGACTTTGTTCAACATTGCTGTCTCTTTGGAGTCCTCCTGTTCCTCTTACTTTTGCTTTTTCAAACTTGACCCATACTTTAGAAACCAAACTTAGTCTTGCTGGAAGCCTGTTTGTCATGGTGCACTCACATTTTACTCAAATTTATTTAATTCTGGAAACTTTGATATGTTGAAAATTAAAATCTGTAAGGTTTCTCACTTCATGTGCGAAATTTGAAATAATGCAAATCCTCTTCTATTACTAAAAGTGACGATTCCTGGGGAACCTTGGTGGCTCAGTCATTAAGCGTCTGCATTTGGCTCAGGTAATGGTCCCAGGGTCCTGGGATTGAGCCCCGTGTCAGGCTCCCTGCTCAGTGGGGAGTCTGCTTCTCCCTCTCCCACTCCCCCTGCTTGTATTCCCTGTCTCTCTGTGTCTTTCTCTGTCAAATAAATAATTAAAATCTTTAAAAAAAAAAAGTGACGATTTCCTTTTGCTATAGGACATGTAGCTTTTTATTTTTTTTTAAGGACATGTAGCTTTAACGATAAATACCAGATACCTCTTTTCATTTCTTTGTGAACCACCAACATGTCAGTCAGCTCCATTGCTGCAAAACCTTACCAAAAGCAGTCACTTCCGTGATACTGCTTGCTGCAAAATATTAAAGATAGTGTGTAGGGGGAAGAAAGCAGAATTTAAGAGCACACTTAAAATAGTCGTAGAATTGTGCTTTCTGAGAAGACCTAAAGCGAAGCCGTAAAGTATGGGCTCTGGAGGCAGATGACCCTGAATTCAAATTTAAATCCTGAATCCAGCAGTTACTTACTGGGTGACTTTGGACAAATAATCTGTCTGTGTTTTTGTTTTTTCATTAAAAAAAAAAAAAAGATTGTAAAGTAAAGTCTGCACCCAATGTGGGGATTGAACTTAAAACCCCAAGATCAAGACTTGCATGCTCTAACGACTGAGCCAGCCAGGTGCCTCTCTGTTTCCTCATTTTTAAAATGGGCTGGTGATAAATCACCTAGTTCACAGGGCTGTTTTAAATTGTGTTAGTAGCATGTAAAACTCCTAGGAGAATGCCTAGCTTATACTGTGTGTTCAAAAATACTAGGAGTATTCCATTGAGAATATTCATCTTGAACCATTTGAGTTTTATTTATTTATTATTTTATTATTTTTAATGACATTTTTGGAAAGGATTGATTTATTTGAAAGCATGCACACACATGCAGGAGAGTATGGAGAGGGAGAGAATCTCAAACAGATTCCCTGCTGAGTGTGGAGCCCTACCTGGGGCTCAATCCCAAGACCCTGAGATCAACAACCTGAACTGAAATCAAGAGTTGGATGCTTCACTTAACTGACTGAGCCACCAAGGTGCCCCACCATTTGAGTTTTGTTTTTTTTTTAAGATTTTATTTATTTATTTGAGAGAGAGGCAGTGAGAGAGCATGAGCGAGGAGAAGGTCAGAGGGAGAAGCAGACTCCCCGTGGAGCTGGGAGCCCGATGCGGGACTCGATCCCGGATCTCCGGGATCATGACCCGAGCCGAAGGCAGTTGTCCAACCAACTGAGCCACCCAGGCGTCCCCCACCATTTGAGTTTTAAATTGCAATACATCTCTACATAAAATTTGGCCATTCTGTAAAATGCTCCCTCCTATGGGGCTCCTGGCTGGCTCAGGAGGAAGAGCATGCGACTCTTGATCTTGGGGTCATGAGTTTGAGCATGCTGGGTGTAGAGGTTACTTTAAATAAATAAATAAACTTAAGAAGAAAGAAATGCTCCCTCTTTGATATTTTTAGAAAATAGTAAGGATGCTATGAATCTCTTTGAAACCATGTAGTGAGGAATATAGATAGAATTCAGATGGAGTGAGCCACCCAGGTGCCCCAGAGTGATATTTACTACTTACCTTCCCTTTCTCTTTCAGTTTTGTTGGTGTCTAAAATTTAAATTTCTAAGAAGAAATAAGACCTCTGTTTTTCTCTACTGCTTCAGGTGGAATGTCACGGATGGCTATAATTCATTTAACTTAATCCTGAATTTTTTTTAAAAAGGTCATAGTGAAGAAAAGTGTTCCAGTGATGCTTTAAATGCTCAGAATATGTCATAATGGATATATTAAAGGAGACCTATTTAATTGGACTAATACATGAGGGTGAAAAGATATATAAGAATGGATAAGTCAATATAGGGCAAGCTATAAACATAAATACCCATGGGGTATTGGATCTTTGAAATTGTGTAACTTGTAGAAGTCTTAATGGAATGTCTGGGTCAGAAGATACTAGAATGGTATCAGGAGAATTCTGAGTGGGAAGGTAGACTGGAAAGACCCACATCATCTGTATGCACTGTACCCTTCTCTTTGTATACTTCAGGCACCAGTTGGTTAATTTGCATGTGTGGTTTCAACTGTCAGTCTGTGTTGACTCATTCTGAAAGTTCCATGAGGATAGGCCCCCCCATGTCTTTTTTCCCCAGCACTTAGCAGTGTAGGATTAGAGTAGGCTCTCTGTAAATATTTGTTCAGTGAATAAAATGGTGGATGGATCAGCAAACATTTAGTGAGACTTGAGAATGTTCTGTGGTGGTAGAAGTGGGTGGAGAATTGTTAGGCCTGTGAAGATTGATAACACATAATATCTGACCTCAGGGAACATAAAATCTGGTATTGCGTATAAATTTGTCAAGTTCTTTGGTTTTAGATTAACCAGTGCAGACCATAAGTAATTTGCTGACTTGAAATGGGCTTTGTTTCTAACAAAGATTTTAATAATAAATTTCTTAATAGAGATTATATAAACTCTTATTTATATAACAGATAAGCACATATTCTGTGTTCCTTCTCTGTACTCATTTAGCTGCAAAAAGAATTGTTACGGGGTGAGTTTTATGATCCTCTGTTATTAAGGTGTTGGTTTTTTTTATTAAAATATGGGATTTGATCAAATGAGGACATAATGCTCTTCTGAAAATATGGAAGGAGCTCACATCTCTAAAATGTGGTAGGGTAGCAAGATAATTAATTGAATTGCTATACTAAAATAAATGGCTTGATCATTCAGGTACGCAAAGACCAGCTAATCTAGTATTATAATCAGATAATCCAGCTAAGCATTTTTATTGTCTGTGGTATAATTGTTTATCATGTATTTCCTTTAAGGTTCTTTTTTTTCTTTTTTTAAAAAAAGTAATCAAGGCTATTCTTAATTATTGGAACTGAGATAGGGACTGTTACTTTGGAAACTAAAACTGCAGAGAATCCAGTGGAATCCTGCAATGCTACCACAGCTATGTGTAGTTCTTTGGACAGAAAAAATAAAGACAGGAAGTTAGAATTTTTTGAAGAAATTATTCCCAGAGGGGGGGTGGGTGATAATGAACTCAAATCACATGTAACTCACTCAAGATAAAGCTACCTCTGAAAATAAGACTTTCCTATAGAAGTAGCCCCCGTCAAAGAGTTAGGACTAGCCCAGAATGTGTTTCTAAATTTTTAAAAATTAAAAAAAAAAGTAGTTAAAAATACAAATATAACATCATTCTTTCATAAATTGGTTAGTGTAAATTAAGCCTAATCAATTCTCTGTATGTAGGAGAAAAATGGATTTTATAAACAGCTGAGGGTCATACTCAGGAATAAGTGTCTTTTTGTAGAAGGCAGGGATCATAATTTTATTCTCGGATACCCAGTGCTTGGCACATGGTTGGGGCTCAATTTAATGTATTAGTGAAACTCATTGAATTTCAGAGATCGAAACTCTCAGACCTCTAGTGAGAACAGCCTTAGATATTTTATGGCTTTACTCTTAGATTTATTCTCGTGTCAGAAGAGCAATTCTGGCTTTTCTTTAACTCAGTAGAATCAGTTCATGAAGTGATGAAAATAGAATCTAAACAAATCAGAACCTAAAAAGTTGTATGCATTTATTAGAAAAAAAAGGGGAGTAACCACGCATTTGAGAACAAAGACTGTCTGTTTCATTGTTTTTGTTGTTTAATTAATACTTTAATTTTATTTTTTAGACCTTATTGCAATATGCAAGCAACAAGAATGCCTCAGAACATATGGTGTATCTTCTGGAGGTATATCGACTTGCCATCCAAAGCTTTGCCAGTGCACGCCCATATTTAACTACTGAATGTGAAGATGTCCTCTTAGTGCTTGGCAGATTAGTACTGTAAGTTGAAGTACTGAAGTCACTGTTAAAATTGAGTACTTAGGTTGTAATGTTTGCCTGACTTCTCTTTACTATGAAATCCCGTTATTCAGAGCACCAAAAGTCATACCTTTGAATGAAATTTCCTTTGCCCTGAGTCTTCATACTCTGGTTCCCAGGAGATGAAGTACAAATGAAGCTCCAGCCAAACAACATAATCAACATAATCTTTAATTGCCTCCATAGTCTCTTCTCACTCAGGCTTAGCATCCAAGAATGATACAGTTTCTTTCTTTAGGTATAGATCAGTATAAATAACAAAGTATCTGGAAACCGTAGTGGTCTTTGAGGATCACTTTGAGGGGAAATACTATGAAATTCTGCAGTTCAATTAGATTATTGGAACTAAGAACGAATTTATTAGCAGAAAATATTAGGATATATATAAGATCACCAGCCTGAGTCCATGATAATTTAGCTGCTGTTTTAATATTTGGCTGCCTAGTAGCAAATAAAATTACACCTTTCACGTAACTTTCATCTTCAAACTGAAGAGGTACAACAGCTATTCAATTTTTAGATTTGTTTAGCTTACAGATTGCTTGGGAGGATAACTTCTAGTCTGGGTAGTCTTGATATGTTAGAAGTAGAGAAATGATCTTGCCAGTCTTTCTGTTCCTTTGCACGTGACAAGAACCTACACACATGATAGTTACATATATTTATCTCCTTATCAGCTGAATTGACAGTAGCATGAGCTCCTGTTTTTGTCTTCTGGAATCAGAATGGTTCCTATTTGAGTACACTCCTGTATCCTAATAACCTAAATAAAACTGCTTGGAATATGATTTCTAAAAGGAATATATTATTTTCCAAATGTTTTAAAGCCACGGTGTCCTTATAATGCCTCCTGGTTTTTTCTTTTTCTCTCTTTTTTAAAGTTGAAAAGCCAATATAACTACGTTGAAGAAAATTTTAAAGAGTAAGAAACAAATTTCAAATAGTCTAAATAAATGTGAAATGTATATACAATATCATTGTCATATTGTATTTGATATGCCTGTAGCCACATTTATATACTGACTTCATTATTTTACATTATAGGAGTTGTTTTGAATTACTGCTTTCAGTGTCTGAAAGTGAACTGCCATGTGAAGTCTGGGTACTCTTCCTTCAGTCTCTACAGGTGAGTTGATTTGGACTGAAAAAAGGTCTTTGTTTAGATATCCAAGACACCTAGTTAATTTCTCCCAGCAAACTAAAATGGAAAACTTTGAAGAAAAACAAGTACATTGTATATTGGTATTCAGTTCATGAAATTTTGAGAAGAGGTCTTCCAAATGAAGGGATGTGTTAAAAATTGTTTTTGTCTTTCATTTGGTTTTATTAGCTTTTGTATAGCTTAGGAATCAACACAGGTTTTCATTACTCAGAAACAGAGTTTAAAAACAAAAGCAAAGTTTTTAGACAGAATAAAGCTATTAAAAATATAAAACTGTATGTGGTTATAAGGTAACAGTATTTGGATCATTCTGAGTACACTTATCTAGTAATTTTCCCCTAACACTTCAGAGATTGTGTCTAGCATAATGAGTCCCTCAGACAACCGAAATAGTCATCATAGAGTCTATTCATGCATTTTACTTACAGAAGAGCTACATTGGCTCTCATATTGGCTTGATTATCAGCTTCCTTAATAAGTAAGTACATCAGAAAGTAGCAAGTTATGGAGGGTAGAATAGGATAGGAGGAAAATACTACAGGAGGCAAATTTGCATGTTACTGATAGAGACAGAAAAACTGTTCTAAAAAATACAAAGTAATAGCTGTCATTCGTTATCACTGTATACTAAATACTGCTCTATTCTATGTGTTTTGTGTCTTGTAATCAAATTACAAACCTTACAATGTAGGGATCATTTGAATCTCCATTTACAAACAGGGAGACAGGCATAGAGAATGTTAATTAGCTTGCCCAAAGTTACACTCAGATTTATACCCAGAGCTTGCTTTTTGCCAGCTACTTCTTGGGACACAAACTCTAGTAGTCTGTACCTGTTTCATGTAGGCACAAGTAAAGATTTGCATATTAACATACATACTTCATTATCTGGACATTTCTTTCCTTTGGGATATATAACCCAAAATGAAATGATAATAATGTTAATCTTTTTGTTTTGGGGAAAAGAGGATATTTTTTTTTGGTCCTGTCCTTGGCCTATTTTAATCCCTATAATGTGATCCTGATTCCTCACATACTCATACAGCTGGTAAAATCACCTTGTATACATAACACACTGATTTTTGTCACACTGTGTTTTGAGGCCTGCTAGTAGTTTTGTCCTGGCATACAATGGTCTAGAAGGGCATATCTTAACTATTCTTGTTTGGGTTGTTACTGTTTACTTACAGTAGTAGTCTTTGCAGAGAGAATACTGTCTTATTTCTTTATTGCTTTCTGAGACATAAAATACTTGCCTTTTCCCTCTACCTGTGTAACTTTTTCCACTGTTTATCATATAGGATATATTTTTGAATATGTGTTCAATAAAATGAATGCAGTAGAGGTACAGATAAATGTAAGACATGGTCCCTGTTGAAATATAAAAGGTAAAAGCCCTGAAGTTTTCTTATTTTAGTGATAAATGGACAAGGCAGCAGATAGGTTTGTTTGTTTGTTTTTTAAGATTTTATTTATTTATTTGACAGACAAAGATAACAAATAGGCAGAGGCAGGCAGAGAGAGGAGGATGCAGGCTCCCCGGCAAGCAGAGAGCCTGACATGGGGCTCGATCCCAGGACCCTGGGATCATGACCTGAGCCGAAGGCAGAGGCTTTAACCCACTGAGCCACCCAGGCGCCCCAGCAGCGGATAGTTTTGAGGATAGTTTTGGTAAGAGAATAGTTTTATCAGAGCAGGCTGCAGAGAGAACACTCTGATTCTCTACGTTCAGTTTATGTAACCCTTCCAGATCTTTTGCCTATGGATATGAAAATATACCCTGAAATGGATTTTCTAATAAACAAAAATGTCCTATTTTTTGCAACTTTTTTAAACCTAATTTTATCACGGATGTATGTCTAAGTTTGTATCTATAGTTCTCCCTTATTTGATGATTGCGCTTCTGTTATGTGATTGCACCGTAAGTTATTTGGCCAAATCTCTGTAATTTATTGTAAATAGTACTAGGGTAAACTTCTTGTGCTAGTATTTCTTTATTACAGATTTCAAGTTGTGGACTCACATATTTTTTACCTTAAAAAAGAAATTTAAGTTTTAAAATTATTTTTAAAATTCTACCATAGTTTTTAAAGATTTAAATATTACCCTTTAAAAGTAACTTCTCTGTAATATATACCTCTTCATAACAAAGGATTATTCACATCATTTTTATGAAGAATACACTATATTTTGAACAGATGAAAAACAGAAAGCTGTTTTTATTTATAACCCAGACTGTGGTCTTTCATTTTAGTTTCTTTGTATCATGGTGGATGGTATTATTTTCTGCCAAAGTGTGATGATACAGGTCTATTAAATATTACATATAATTTACACATAAGGTAATTAGACACTGCAAATTCTGAAATTTTTACATGGAATCCTCATCTTCATTGTAGAATAAATGCTTGTCATCTTAACTTAAGGAGAAAGAAGCCTGAAGAGAGTTCAAGCCCTTAAAGGAAAAATTGCAGCATTGGTTGAATACTGCTTTTAGTAAACTGTTCATTGGAAATACTACTTTCTGTGTCAGTTCTAAATTTTAAAACCTTTCTCTTGAGAAGGTAACAGCATATTGGGAGTGCATGTGTTAAAAACCTACAATTTTGACATTAAAATTATGGGAAAAAATGAATTTTATTTCTTATATTTCACTTAAGTGAATATAAGATTATATTCTTTGGTCTGTGAACATTGTTAACTTATATTTTCCAAAGAATATTGCTACAAATGGAAGCTTAATGTTTCATGAGAATTTCAGCATTCTAAAATAAGAAAAAAACACATTAAAATTTTAGAATATGGGAACAACCAGTAATCCTCACTAATAATAGAGAGGACAGTGGAGACATATACTTAATCATTTATGTCAACTTAAATTTCTGATCCGATTCTCCTGCCCCTTTGTGTACATAAATATTTCGAAGAACAAACTTTTGGCAATTATGTTTTCTGAGGAAATCGAATGAGCTAATAACCTAGGCTTTCCATGATATTTAGATAGAGCCACTTTTCATTTAAAAAGTCATTTGATAGAAGAATTTAAACAATGAAAAAATATATCACTTGGCCTCATTAAGTTATACTTCTATTAGAAGGAATTGCCTTTGTGAGTACTGTAGAATCCTTTAAAAGAAAGCTGTACAGTGGCCTTAAAATAATTTAGTAATGTGAGGTTGTAAATTCAGTTGTGATAATTTGAATTTAGGAAAACATTTTAAAGGTGCCCTTTAATTTAGTGAATACATCCTAGTTTCTGTTTTTGTTTTTGTTTTTAAAGAAAATAGTAATAGAATTCACAAAGCTTTGAGGCGGTTTTTTTTTTTTTCCTGCTTATTTCTTTTTAGGAAATGCAAGATAGTAGTTCCCTTCGTAGATGTTCATATACATTGAAAAGGCAAAACTATTTTTCACATTGCTTATTAGCCTATTTTCTGGATATGCTGTTTTTGTTTTAGGAGTCACATGATGCATTATTGGAATTTGGGAATAATAACCTACAAATACTGGTTCATGTTACCAAGGAAGGGGTGTGGAAAAACCCAATTCTTCTTAAAATTCTGTCTCAGCAGCCAGTAGAAACAGAAGAAGGTAAGCCTTAAAACTTTACTGACTATATTGAAGGAAGATTTAGATCTAAGAGAATTAGAATTCATTAATGGGTTAGAATTTTGTGACTTATCACCTATGTGTCTATACTCAGTCTGTTTTCCTTTGAGTAGTAAAAACTAACCATTAGCATTTAATGTTTTGCCTAAATATTCTTGTTTTAGGTAGTGTTTTATATAGTCCTTGTACTTACTTTAAAATGTTGCATTGAGTAACAGTGTTCATATAAAGTTCCTGAGATACAAATGAATAATCTGTTTTAGTCTTTGGTATATGGTAGAGCTTTGCTCATATGTTCTTCACTGGCTACTACAGTTAAGAACCATGAAGAAAAATTGCTTTTTTATTTTAAACTTAAGAAATACTGGAATTTAGTATTTTGTAGAGAAATGCAAAGAATGAAAATTTTTATTTGCAAAATCATTAGTTTAAGAACAGACGATTTGTGGATTTAAATTGGTATTTGCATGGTAAGCACAAAAAATTATCTCATTTGATACCACCAATTGTGATTTCATTTGCTTTAAGTTAGTAGAAAATTAAAAGGATCACATTTTGTTAAGTATGTTTCTGAATAAAAATGAAGTTCAGAAGAGTTTTTATACTTCTGGTATGTCTTTAATTTAGGTCTTAAACAGACCATTTGAATATTGATGCCTTAACATATCCCAGTTAACTTATTCATTCATCAAGTTTGACAACCTACTATACCCATGCTGTTATAGTGAGAAGATTGGCGATGGGGGTTCTTAGAGTTTTCTCTTGGTTCTTTTTCTCTGCTAATTCTGTCACTTATTCAGGGAAAAAAAAATAAGAGAAAGAGCTGTTAAGTAGAAAAAGGTTGGTTTTATTGTTTTCTGTTGAGGTTCCCCATAAATGTCATCCCTTTGTAGATATAGGCAGATGGAGGCTAAAATATCACTTTTCTTATTAATACAAGTTGCTTAGAAGACAGAACCAAATAGTTTCAGAATAATCCCAGAATTAGGCAGATCCCAGTCCAGATGAGGCTTGACTAGGGCTGAGAAGAATGCTTACTCTCTTACTCTCTATAGGCAGGCCTAAGCCCAAGAGGAAGAAGGGTAGAGTGGTTATTAAATGTCCCCACTTTATTAAATATTCTCTTGATGTGCTAATCAAATATATCACCCTGTCTTAGAAATTAACAGTAATTTCTTTTCATATAGAAAAAATCAAGAAATAGAAGCACTGCTCTCCTAATGTCTTGTCTCCTCTCTATTCAATAAAGATCTTAAGTACCCACTATCTTAAGACTCTGAATAGGTACAGAACACCTGCATATCTAAGGAATTATTCTGTGAACAGCATATAAGTGGTGGACAGCCTATATAGTCTTCCTGCTTTCTCATCTGGCTCTTACCCTGATTTCAGGTCAGGAGATGAGGAAGATTCTTTTATGGCTCCACTGCTCTTGTAGCCCAGGTATTAACATTCATTTGAAACTAGAAAGCAGTGACTGTCATCTCATTAATTGTCCTCTGTTCAATAAAAGTACACATTTTTTAACCTCCAAGGAACTAAAATGCTTCTGTTCATTTTTTTGGATTTAAAAAATATACATATTTTTTTCCTGTGGTGCCTGGGTGATGCAGTTGATTAAGGGTCTAGCTCTTGGTTTTGGCTGAGATTGTGATCTTACAGTGGTGGGATCGAGCCCGGCATTGGGCTCCATGCTCAGAGTGGAGTCTGCTTGAGATTCTCCTCCCCCTGCCCAATCCCCCACCCCCCGCATTCTCTCTCTCCCTCCCTCACTCCCCGCCTCCCTCTCTGAAATAAATAAAATATTTTTATTTATCTTGCTTTGAATTCTTGAATTTTGTGTCCTCTCCATCCCCTAAAAAAACAGTTTTTACTGAAAGTATGTAATAAATACCAGTTGTTGGTGCTTCTACCTGGAATAATCAGCAGGGAAATAATGGGTTCTCCCACCTAGATTTTAGCCCAGGTACTGAAGATCTTTCCATCCCCAGTGGCCTCCCACAGAAGGTGGGATGGTGGTGAGACCAGCCCACCTAAGGCTGCACTGATGGTTCCCATTCTGAGCCTCAGCTCACGGAACTGTCCCTCCTTGCAGCAGTGATGGCAGCAGCTTCCTAGATCCAGGCAGCCCACCAACCAGGAGACCTCAGCCCACTCTCAACAGTGGGGACCCCCCACTACCATAATGGAGTGATTCAAACTCCCAACTCAAAGGACACCCAGAGCTACCATCTGGTATCTGCTAGTTTTTCCAGTTGACTTCTACCCTACCTGGCACCCTCCTCCCCCTACTTTCCCATAACTATGACATCAAAACAGTGGCTTTTCCCCTTTTTCCTTGAGGCTCAGGAGAGCCAGAGCTACAGTCTTTTTTTTTTTTTTTCCCCTCTCTCTCCCCTACTAAGAGTTAAAGGAAGGGTTCCATCCTTGTTCAGATTCACCAACTCCTTTCCCTAAATCAAGCTGACAAGGAACCAGCTCCTACACCATTTCCTTTCTTCCCCACCCTAGTTTATTTTTTGTGACCCCTCTGCCCCCGACCTCTGAAGCCATTTTATGAATTGTCATGTGCCACTTGAGCCTCCAGTAAAAACAAAAATGGGCTTTCCTGTTAAAAAAGAAGACTATCTTTGACTCAGGTCATGAATCTGGAGTCCCGGGATCGAGTCCCACATCGGGCTCCCTGCTTAGCAGGGAGTCTTCTTCTCCCGCTGACCTCTCTCATTCTCTCTCTCTCTCCCTCTCAAATAAAGTCTTAAAAAAAAAAAAAAAGAAAAAGGCTGTTTTTAATGACCTTAAATGTTACCATTTTTTAACAAGTTGAAGTATACACAAGGTAAACTGTCATGATGTTTACAATTTATTTTTAAATGGCTCAGGAAAAGAAAAACTAAAGAAAGATGACAAAACAGTTCAGTTGTTGAATCTACACTTGATCTTAGCCAAAAGGCCGAGAAGCGATATCAGTTGTTGAATCTAGATGGAAGAAAGGATATATGATTAAAAATTACTTTGTACTAGGGGTGTCTGGGTGGCACAGTTGGTTGAGTATCCGACTCTTGATTTTGGCTCAGAATGTGATCTTGGGGTCGGGTTGAGCCCCTCATAGGGTTCTGTACCCAGCGGGGAGTCTGCTTGGGCTTCTCTCTGTCCCTCCTGCTTGTACTCTCTCTCAAATAAATAAATGAAAATTTAAAAAAATTATTTTCTACTAAAATGACAAAAATGCAGAAAGGATGAGACTTGTTGGTGTATACTTTATTTTCATTTTAAATATAGAAATGTAAAAATATATAGAAATGTATAGTTGAATTTCCTTTTTTAAAAACAAAGTTAATGGATGCCTGGGTGGCATAGTCAGGTAAGTGTCTGACTCTTGGTTTTTGCTCAGACTGTGATCCCAGGGTTATGAGATGAGCCCCTCATCAGGCTTCCTGCTCAGTGTGGAGTATATTTGAGATTTTCTCTCCCTCATCCTTTGCTGCTTCCACTTGTGCTGTTTCTTTCTCTCTCTCTCTCTCTAAAAACTTTCAAAAAAATAAATGAAAAACAAAGTTAAGATGTATAACTTGAATTTTAAAACACAAGATTAGGAGCACCTGGTGGCACAGCTGGTTAAGCAACTGACTCTTAGCTTCAGCTCAGATTGTGATCTCAGGGTCATGAGCTTGAGCCCAGTGCTGGGCTTTATGCTCAGTGTGGAGTCTGCTTGAGACTCTCTCTTCCTCTGCCCTTCCCCCATGTGTATTCTCTTGCTGTATCTCAAATAAATAAATAAATCTTAAAAAATAAAATGTAAGGGGCACCTAAGTGGCTCAGTGGGTTAAAGTCTCTGCCTTCAGCTTGGGTCTTGATCTCAGGGTTCTGGGATTGAGCCCCAAATTGGGCTCTCTGCTCAGCAGGGAGCCTGCTTACCCCTCTCTCTCTCTGCCTACTTGTGATCTCTTCTTCTGTCAAATAAATAAATAAAATCTTTAAAAAAATAATTAAAATCTAAGATTGGTTTTTGTGTTAAAAATTGTTACAGTGGTATAATTGGTTGTAGTATATTGAGTAAAGTAGTTTTACCTCATAGAAATAATAGCTACAGTTTAGAGTGTTCATTATGTGGTAAGCACCATGTTAATGCTTTCTATGTCTAAGACCACGTAGTTAAAATTGGAGGGCAGAATTTAAACCCAGGTGAGGAGATATTAAAAGTTGATGATTGAAGAGTGATAACCACTCAGTTGCTAAATACATGGTTTTATTAAACTCCTCTAAAAATGTAATCGTGCTTAGTGCAATAGGGAGTACAAAAGTTAACAAGACATGGTATTTGTTTACAAATTGCTGATGGTATAAGAAGGGAGATGACAGAAACATAATAGTAGCTGGTGTTGAGCGTTTACCCTTTGTCTGGCCCTGTGCTAAGTATCTTATCTGCATTACTGGTATTTCATTTATGATTTGTTCCACTTGAGGCTCAGAGAGGTCAGTTAATTTGTCCAAGGGTCTCACAGCTTTGTATGTGCCAGAGTTCTTGATTCAGCTTCACATTGATGATTCCAGAACCTGAGATATTAACTTTTTTTTAAAAGATTTTATTTATTTATTGGACAGACAGAGATCACAAGTAGGCAGAGAGGCAGGCAGAGAGAGAGGGGGAAGCAGGCTCCCTGCTGAGCAAAGAGCCCGATGCAGGGCTCGATCCCAGGACCCTGAGATCATGACCTGAGCTGAAGGCAGAGGCTTTAACCCACTGAGCCACCCAGGTGCCCCGAGATACTAACTTCATTACACTGTAATCCTTTCTACCTGTACTTAAAGAGAGGAGTAAGTATAGTGAAAGAAGTAAAATGCTGTGAAGATTTATAGATGAGGGTAGCTTGTATAGATAACATACCTGTATTCATGGTGGGATTTGTGAATATGCTTACAACATATAAACAGCAGATAAACAGAATCTGAAGTTAGGCAGAATAGTGTATTGATAGGACAGATAAACAGCAGAATCTGATGTTAGAACAGTATATTGGGTTGGCAGATGTGGCAGGCAATATATGGAAGAAATAGATTGGAGACTTTAAAAAAGAATTGCTAGGATACAATGAGAATATAATAATAATTGAGGGACAGAGTTGGTAAGGAAGAATGCCAAAATTTCATTTCTGTATGATTGAGAGAATACCCATTACTGAAAATAGAAGTGAGAAATGAGGAGCTGTTTGAGTGGGAGATAGGATTTTGAGTTCAATTTAGTGCCTGTGGGACTAAAATGGAAAAATCCAAGTGGAAGTGGTCTGTTTTCCATCCATACTTTTTGACCTTGACTACATATTAGAGCATCTATGGAATTTAAAACCAACACACACACTCTCCCTCTCCCCCTCCCCTACTCCCTCTCCTGTCTCTCCTGTTCCTCCCTCTCCCCCTCCTCCCACCCCAGGTCTAGGCTTCACCTGCTAAATCAAAATCTGCAGAGTTGGAGCTCTAGAATCTAGAACTTTTTGAAATACCACAGGAAGTGGGAGCCTTCCACCTATATAGAAGGAACTATGTGATATATTTTAGTGGGAAAAGAAATAGGTCCTCCGTACTCAGAATATTTCTGAAATGATAAACAAGAAATTGGGGAGGGAGGCTAGAGTACTGGAGTTAGGGCAGAAAGGAGACAGCTTTTATTGTACACCTTTTTTGTGCCTTTTGAATTTTGTGTCATGTGCATATACGGTATTACCTGTTTTTGGAAATAATTTTTAGTACTATAAACAATAGCCAAACTATGGAAAGACCCTGGTTATCCACTGACTGATGAATGGATAAAGAAGATGGGGTATATATATATAGAATGCTACTCAGCCATCGAAAAGATTGACATCTTGCCATTTGCAACAGTGTGGCTAGAGCTAGAGTGTATTATACTAAACAAAATAAGTCAGAGACAAATACAATATGATTTCATTCATATGTGGAATTTAATATATAAAACATACGAATCTAGAGGGGGAAGAGGGAAACAAACCATGAGACAGCAGTGGAGAACAAAATGAGGGTTGATGGAGGGATCTGGGTCAGGGGTGGGCTACATGGGTGATGGGTTTTAAGGAGGGCATTGTGATGAACACTGGGTGTTGCATATAATTGATGAACCACTGAATTCTACTCTTAAAACCAATAAACTGCACTGCATATTAACTAGAATTTTTATTGATTGATTGATTGATTGATTGCTGTGAAAGAGAGCATAGGCAAGGGGGCAACGCCCAGAGATGAAGACCCTTTGCGCTTCTTTGCTCCTGTTTTTATTGGTTGATCCTTCAGGATAGTCCCAAATCCTTTTTTTTTTTTTTTTTTAAGATTTTATTTATTCATTTGACAGAGGGAGAGGGAACACAAGCCAGGGGAGAGGTAGAAGAAGAAGCAGGCTTCCCGCTGAGCAGGGAGCCTGATGTGGGGCTTAATCCGAGGACCCTGGAACCACCACGGAGCTGAAGGCAGCTGCTAATGACTGTGCCACCCAGGCACACCTAATCACAAATCCTTATCACTGTTTCTCAAGCATGTGATATGTGACAAGGGGTCTTACAGGAATTAAGAATATCCCTTTATGGGAAAGATAAGAAATGCTAATCTTTGTGTTCTTTGAGTTCTGCTAAACATAGCCTAAAGGACAATGTATACATCTCTTAGATCACAGAGTGGCTATTCTGGACTAAGAAAGCTTGGGTGGGGGGCGGAGGGGATGGGCACCTCCTCCTGGCATTCCAAAGGCCTAAACCCTTCTCCAAAACCTTCTCTGCCCTCAGGGGCTCTGTGTTACGTTTTAGCAAGCCAGGTATTAATGGCTGATTTCATGCTCTACATTAACCCCAACATCTCCCCCTTTAAAATGTTTCTTTAAAATAGCAGCAAGTAGTTCTTGAGACATTGCTCTATGTACATATGCTTCACATCTCTGATGGTGACAGGACATTTATTCCAATTTTGCAGACTATGATGAGAAGAAAAATAGTAATTATTATTACAATAGCAAAGAATCCCCATTTTGTGGAAGAGAACCATGTGGCCAGGTTAAGCCACTCCGGATTGTTAGAGATCACTGAGCTCTATGAAGCTTATGATTTCCCACCACCAACAATGTGTGGTGAGGATTTGATCCTTTAGCTGCTGAACGTCAGAAGTTAAATTACCATGGAGCAATCCATGCATTTGCTTCTTTATCTGTTCCCAATCATGTATGGTCTGGTTCTGGGACATGGGGGTAACACAGATGGATCTGTGAGCCCAGTCACATGAGAGGCCTTGCCAATAGGCTAAGACGACTTCTTTTTCCCCAAGACAATCAATAGCAGTTCCCATTGGTTGAAAACGTCCTGATATTTTCGATCGATAGTTTGTTGAAGTTGAAATTCCTTTGTGGTATTAATAGCCAGCTAATCCACAAAGGCATCAGTCTGAACCGAGTGAGGAAGAAAGGCAGCTTACACGCAAGTGGGGGTAAGAATTGAGTTAGCCATCATAATGCCGCAATGAGTAGACCTAAGAAGCACTTGGGTCTGCTGATGTCAGATAATGCCTCATTCAGAAAACTAATGGATTTGGATTCTTCCCAACCTCTGGTAAGATTAACAGGGATAGTGGCATGGTTGAAAATAGGAAAAGGGGTATCTGCCCAAGTAACAGGTTTTCAGAAGGGGGTTTACAGTTCCATAAAAGGACATGAAGCACCTAGGTGGCAGCAGAAAGACAAGAATACATACCATGGTAGAACTGCTGCTAAGCACAGATACCATAGCCAAGAATATGTTTTCAGGAATAGAGGATTTACTAGTCTGTTGTAGAATCTCCTCAGGTTTCTGGGTCATTTTCTTGAGGTCTCCCCAGGTCATGAATTTGGCCTTGGGGATACTGGGGAGGCACCTGATAGCCACCTGTTTTGCTAGAAGATTCAGGTGACGACTCTGATGGCCTGGATTCTGGCTATGCCAGGCCATGGTAATGTTTAACATTTCTAGCATGGATAACCTTGCCCACATATGAGCTTACGGTTATGAGTTCTACTGGTTCCTGCCAAATGCCCATGTTTGGGTCCTTCCAGAGTATTTGCGCTGGCATTTTTGGTGGGGAGTAAGGTTTAAAATGTTTTTCTTTGGCTGGAGTTTCAAAATTAGAATTTAAATTAAAAAGATTCAGAATAAGCAGTGCTTTCTGTAGTTGTGCTTTAAGACCCATATCTCTCCCTTTGTGTTTTGTACTGTGCATTTAAGGGTAGAATGTGCTCTCTGAATAATAGCCTGATTATGACTGATTTGTCTCCCAATAATTTGCTGTAATTTATTGATGAATTCAATAAAGGATTCTTGGAGGCCCTGCTTAATAGAGGCAAAAGAGCCTTGATGAGTGCCCTGATCAGGGATTAATTCCCAAGCTCAGTATCCACAAAGAGCATTGTTCAAAGACTAGAGGGTCAGTAAGAAGTCCTCCATCTGTAAATGGACTTCTCCCCTGAAGCATATTGTCGACTCTAGGAACTCCTGCTAAGTGATGGAGCAGCTTGTTGTTCACATAAATCCGTCATACTCAGTATGTTAGACGGAATACTGAGAGTCCCCAAGTACTGCTTTACATAAATGCGTTTGTTTACAAATGAATTGTAAACTCTTCTATCTATCACATTTCTGTAAATAAAACTATCACATTTCTGTAAATCATTGATGTCTTTTTTTTTTTTTTAAGATTTTATTTATTTATTTATTTGATGGAGAGAGAAACACAGCGAGAGAGGAAACACAAGCAGGGGGTAGTGGGAGAGGGAGAAGCAGGCTTTCTGCTGAGCAGGGAGCCCGATGCCAGGACCTTAATGACTGAGCCACCCAGGCGCCCCAAATCATTGATATCTTAAGAGAAAGTTTCCTTAATCATGGAAGAGCAAACATTAGGAGAGTCAGCAATGATTTAAATAAGAGTCACAAAACTGTAATAATCTCTTAGTTCATTTAGTCCCATGTTACTAATTCTTGTTTAATTTGAATGCACCTTTAGTTAGTTCTGGAAGTTTTTACCCATTTCAGTTTTTTAGGTTTTAAAGATATCAAATACCTGTATTTGTCCTAAGTCTCCTTTATATGAATTTCCTTAAAGACGAAGCTCATTTTTTAAGAGAATAAGAACAATTATAAATGATGAAAACCCAGAAATGGACATTGTTAATGATCTGATATGAGAATTCTTTATGATGCTGTTGACAAGGAAACTCAGTCATTTCTGTAACACATGAAACAGTTCAATAGCCAGAATATGGAGTGTTGATGACCTCATACCAGAAGGTAACATACCAAACAAGCCTAATTAGTCAATAAGACTTTGTTCATGATTTTAATCTTGGGGAAGTTTGTTAAAACCTTGGAAAATTTCAAAGGACATGCCTAAATGGGATTACAGATCGTCAAAGACTTAATAAAGGCAAGACATAGAAACTTTTTTCTGGAGATAGCAGATTTTCAGTCTTAAACCAATGTACTTAACAAATTCCCTTTATTTTAATCTTAGTCTGTCCTGACCACACCTAAAATTCCTTTCCAAAAATTTTTCCTTCACAGACTTTCTACAACTTCCTTTTGCATTCAGTTTTGTCCTAAACCATCTCTTTCCAAACAACCAATCTCATCTAGGACAAAATTATCTTCTTTTTGCCTTCAGCAAAAATGTATTTCCATTCCTTATCTTTCTTACATATCTCCTACTTTTCTACATACAGAGTTGCTAAATTTTGCACTCTTAGAAATCTTAGTCTCCAGTGAAGACTAAGTAGTAACCAGTTCTGAACCGTTACACCAAAACTTTAGGCGGCAAATTGTGAATCAGTTAAGCGCAAAGCATGTTTACCAGCTGACTTAAATATCCTTAGTTTCTTTTCAGTAAGGAGTGAAAAGCAGAAACTGATGTCCAGTAATAAATGATTTAGGACCTTATCCTATTTGGAAAAAACCTAGATGTCCAGTGAATTTAATCCCATTTGCCATCCTAGCAAAACTTTAAAGTTTCAGGTTACTAAAGACTTTGAAGGCTATTTTAACAATTACCCATGAAAACTTTGAGACAGACAATTAACCACCATTTTAAGTTACATTTTTGTTAAAACAGCGGAGAAAACACAAACTTATTTGGCCTTCAATAGATTTTGGTGGAATAGATGTTTCATATTCAGCGCTGGTAACTTAACTACTTTTAACTTAACTTTAAATACTGAATTATGTTCCACCTGGATACTCCCCATTGTCAGTTTTTACCTGAGACACGGGTGGGGAATTCTAGAGTGAGTGGTGTTAGGTCCGGGGGGTGTTCTTCTTGCTGCTTGATAGTGAAGGGAGAAGCTTGGAGCCATGGTGCTTGGGGCACCAAGGATGATCTGGAAGCCAGTTATGCAGGCTGCATCCAAGGTAGTGCAGGGAGGGGGAAACAAAAGAGGCAAAGCGCTGCCAGAAGGCAGAGAGAAGAAAGGATTCCTGGTTCTAGAGCTCATCAGCTCCAACAGAGGCACAAGCACCATGGTTGCCTGCCAACAAGGGGGGATAGACGGTCCATGTCAGGCTACAGAAGACAGAGAATTTCCCCAAAAGAAAGAGAGTTTCAGCAGCTGCTTGGGAATATTCCTTAGAGTCCCCATCCTCAGGTAGACTAACCACAGTTAGCTCCGGTTATAGCCATTAACTTGGGAAATAAGTGAGGGAGAAGCCCCCACATCTGTTAAAAACAGTGAAAGAGAGAGTCAGGAGTCCCCTTTGGGATAGCCTGTGTTTCCTCCAGGAATGTGGGTTTACTCAGAGGAGGCCGATTTAGATAATTATCATGCAGTATGTCAGGAAGGAGTTTACTAGGTTCTGCAAGAGGCTGTTAGAGTGCTGGTATGAGCAATGAAGGTACCCTAGGTAACCTAGGTCTCTTTGCCCTAGAACAGATCTAACTGATAGATCCCAGATCAGTCGTTTCCTAAATTTGGCAATCCAAATTGTTTCCAGTGGGTTAAAAGGCACCCCAAAGGAGAGTCCTTAGGAACAGAACAGAAGGTCCCATCACCTAGAAAATCCATCTGACACCCAGGTAGCATCCCACACAGGATGTCAGAGGTTCCTGGTGTCAGACCAACCCAAGATGTCCCCAGAACAAAATCCCTATGACCACCACCACTGATACAGGTCCCTATAGGAGGGAGGCCTGCCCTCCTCCCTGCTAGACTACCGTGGGTACCAGTGTATGGACCTAAATACTGTGCCATGAAGGTCATGCCTTATTTTACCTTGCCTTGAAGAACCTGCTGTTTCTAACCCATGGAAAACACTAGAAGTTTTACAAAGGGGAAATTGTCCAATTTTATAGGTTAAGTAGTTAGTAGAGGACATTGATGAAAAACAATAAAGATAGTCCATCATGGTCTAAGCAACATTCCAACACAAGTAATCTTTATAGCCAACTTCTAGCCTAGGAAACGGTCCCATGAAGTATTGCTTGCTAGATGTAGCCCCCAGTAAGAATCGACTAAGTGGAGGGCAAAGGGGACAAGGGGATGGAATTTCCTAGTCAAGGGTAAGAGGGAGTTCTTCCTCTTTGTTGTGTCCAACTTGAGAAGTTAAAGGGCAAATTTGGGGAGCCAGAAGAGTTATAGGTTCCCCTTCTTTTTCTTTAAAGATGTTTGAATTATCCTCAGTATGTAAAGGGACCAGAGCGGACCTGACTAGACCTGAGATAGTAAGAGAAGCAAGGCATACCTTTTTACCTTGTTTATGGCAGTGTTTCACGTTCTTTACAGTTCTCTTCCATACTTCTAAATCTAACGTTCCTCAGTCAGGGAACTATGGTTTCAGTTTAGTAACAACCTCTAACAAACCCCAAAGTTGGTCCTCCGTTACAGAGGCTGTGCTCAGCTTAAGGAGCTGTTTCTCATTTATAATAGCCCCGTTAACCTTTAAAAGTTGCTTTAAAAGATGTATTGTCGCTGTCCAACAGAGAGGCTTTGCCCCATATCTGAAGTTCTTAGAGAACTTTTAATTCCGTAAAAATACTTAAGCCTAAAACTTCCCTACACTCGACCTTGACCCGATGCCAACTTATTGCACACAGACTTTTCATTTTCGCGGCGGGGAGTGGGGTCCGTACGGTGACCATTGCAAGATGGTCATGTTGGGGTCACCACATGCTGGGAATGGCCAGCAATCCCTATACCTAGGGATCAAAGATTACTCCACACTTCGCTGTGAAAGAGAAGAAGGCAAGGGGGTCAGCGCTCAGACGAAGACTAACTAGTTAGAATTTAAATAAAACTTTGAAAAAAATAAAAAACTGTACAGTTAGTTTTGATGTAGCTAAGACTGGACCAGTGGTTTATCCCTCTCCCTGCAGTGGCTTATCATTAATATTAATGATTTCTACTCCATATATGGCCTGTGGGCAAGGCAGCATGGGTATCATCTGAGAGGCTTGTTAGAAAAGCAAAATCTGGGGTCCCATTCCAGACCTACTGAATTAGAATCTGCATTTTTTTATTTTTTTATTTTTTTTAAAAGATTTTATTTATTTATTTGTCAGAGAGAGAGAGAGAGCAAGAGCGAGCACATTCAGACAGAGACAGAGAGAGAAGCAGGGTCCCTGCCAAGCAAGGAGCCCGATGTGGGACTCGGTCCCAGGATGCTGGGATCATGACCTGAGCCGAAGGCAGCCACCCAACCAACTGAGCCACCCAGGCATCCCAGAATCTGCATTTTTTAAAAAAGATTTTATTTATTTATTTGTCAGAGAGAGAGAGAGCGAGCACAGGAAGACAGAGTGGCAGGCAGAGGCAGAGGGAGAAGCAGGCTTCCTTCCGAGCAAGGAGCCCGATGTGGGACTCGATCCCAGGACGCTGGGATCATGACCTGAGCCGAAGGCAGCCGCTTAACCAACTGAGCCACCCAGGCATCCCAAGAATCTGCATTTTAACAAGATAACCCCTGGTTATTCAGAAGGCACTTTCAAGTTTGAGAAGCACTATTTTATTTATTTATTTATTTATTTTTTAAAAAGAGTTTATTTACTTTTATATTTTTATTTTTTTTTAAAGATTTTATTTATTATTTGACAGGCAGAGATCACAAGTAGGCAGAGAGGCAGGCAGGGAGAGGCAGGCAGAGAGAGGAGGAAGCAGACTCCCTGCTGAGCAGAGAGCCCGATGGCGGAGCTCGATCCCAGGACCCCGGGATCATGACCTGAGCCGAAGGCAGAGGCTTTAACCCACTGAGCCACCCAGGCGCCCCGAGAAGCACTATTTTATTTATTTATTTATTTATTTAGATTTTATTTATTTATTTGACAGACAGAGATCACAAGTAGGCAGAGAGGCAAGCAGAGAGAGAGGAGGAAGCAGGCTCCCTGCCGAGCAGAGAGCCCGATGCAGGACTCGATCTCAGGACCCTGAGATCATGACCGAGCCGAAGGCAGTGGCTTATCCCACTGAGCCACCCAGGCGCCCCAGAGAAGCACTATTTTAGATGAAACACCTAAAGCAATTTGTTCACTCCTGACTTGTCTTGACATACAATATTCTCATCTCTATTCTTTAAATAATGATATGTAATGATGTCATATGCTTGTTGAGTATCTGCTCTTCATAAATTGAGGGATTGTCTGGAACACGGTAAAAGTCAGTGCTCAGATGCCTAATATTTAGTACCGCTCAGAGCAGCGTTTTTCAAAGTGTGTACTGAACCAGGAACATATATTTTACATTGTACTAATAATATGTGTAAAAGGGTTCTCTGGTCAAATCAGTTTGGGAGACATTGGGTTAAATAAAAGTGAACAGTTTTCTTCATTGCAGGACTGTTCAAAGATTTGACCAAGGAATCCTTTTTTTTTCTAGGACTATCTCTCAGGTCTTTTGGTCGGTGGAACACACTTTGAGAAATTCCTGGTTTAGAGGAAAGAACACCACTGGCTTTGGAATCCTTGGCAAGTTACCTAATTTCTCTGAATATTAATTTTCCTAACCGTAAAGTGGGGATAATAATACTTGCCTTGGTGGTGGTGTGAAGAATAAATGAAAGGTATATAGAAACATTCAGCCTAAAGCTTGGTACCTCATAAAAGTGTTCACGTGGTAGTTGTTAATGTTCCATAGGTTATTTCTTTTTCTTGCACTTGTGCTTACAGATCGTTTTCATATTCCTTAATATCCTAATCAGAAGAGAGGGAGGAGAAAATCAAATAATTAATTTTGATAAAATGTTAGTAGTTTTATTAAGAGGTTTGGTGTTCAGAATAAAACTACTCAGTAATGTGGGAATCATTAGCAAATTTAATTTATTTTGCTCTGTGCTCTATTAGATGAATATTGAGATCAGAATAAATTTCCCAAGTTATATCAGCTGAACTTTTATTCAGCTGATATAACTAACCAGCAACAGAAGGTATCAAACTTTGATCACTTTGATCTTAACCTTGATGTGTTATGAGGTATGTTATCAAATATTTATTTTTCCTTTTTTCTAGTCAATAAATTGATTGCACAAGAAGGACCTTCCTTTCTGCAAATGCGAATAAAACATTTGTTGAAATCTAACTGCATCCCTCAGGCCACTGCCTTATCAAAACTGTGTGCAGAATCTAAAGAGATTTCGAATGTGTCATCTTTTCAGCAAGCCTATATCACATGCTTATGTTCCATTCTCCCTAATGAAGATGCCATCAAGGAGGTGAGTAAAGCAAATAACCACTCTTGTCGTTCACAATTACTAAGTAGATTTTGATAAATTTTGCAGGGCAGGATGAAAACCAAGACTCATGTTTTTTCTGACTACTGAAAAGTGCCGTTTTTAATTGCATATAACTGTTCAACAGTTCAAATATAAAGTTTGTCTTGTAGGTGGATTCGAAAAGTAGAGAATATGCAGATGGGTATTTATGTGTTTGGGCAATGGTTTGCTTTGAAATCTTTAAATGTGAAAGTTATTTTTTTTAATTGATTTCTCTGTGTTTCGGGAATGTAGAAATTATTACTGACATCAAAAGATAAACAGAATGGCGCTTAGCTGTAGTTTAAGTTACTTCATACATGTAAGTGTAAGCAGAGAAGTGTAGGACTTTAGAACCCATGGATACATTTTGAGCTATTACTAAGTGGATAAGCTGGATACCATGGAAAATAATAACAGTTGAGTCTTTTTAAAAACCTATTTTATCAGTCAGATTGCATTTTTTTAACCTGAATCATTGTCTTTAAAAAAGTTGGAATTTGTGGGGCACCTGGGTGGCTCAGTGGGTTAAGTCGCTGCCTTTGGCTCGGGTCGTGATCTCAGGGTCCTGGGATTGAGCCCCACATCGGGCCCCTTGTTCAGTGGGGAGCCTGCTTCTCTCTCTGCCTCTGCCTGCCTCTCTGCCTGCTTGTGCTGTCTCTCTTTCTGTCAAAATAAATAAAATCTTTAAAAAAAAAAAGTTGGAATTTGCTTTCTCTAATAGTTTTTGATAAATTATATGGAGAAAGATGAGGAATTCCTAGCTATGTTCCATCATCTACCAATAATTCTCTTAGATCTGATACATGGATTCTCATTTAACCTGTACACTGAACTTTTCTTATTAAAGGTAAGAATCCCAAGGGTCTGGCTTTATGACATAGTAATTCTTAAACTTTAATGACAATTTCAGCTTACAGTTTTATATATAATTTCCTACTCCAAACGCAACTCTCTTTCTACCTCCCTCATTCCCCAGGACCAAAAATCTGTTGATCCTTCACTTGTGTCACTCTCCCTCATCCTTCTCATGTACTCACTTCCCTCCTTACTCTGCTTTTCCATAGTCAGTCAAAATTATCACCCCCTCACTTTCTCTATTGATTTCTCCCTTAATTGTACTTAATTTGACTAAACAGCGTCCTGATTATCCTTAAATCTTTACTGCCTCTATGTCTTTACCTGTACCAGTCAGGCACACTAAATTTTTTAAAGCCATTCTCTTTCTACTTCATAGATTAACTATTTCATACTTTGTCATTTTTCTTCAAACCAATACTGTAATGCCTTCTGCCCCATTGCACTTTCCATTGATGAACTTTCTCCCTATTTCTCTGAGGAGATTGAGGCAGCTCAAAGAGAATTTCCATAAGCTGCTTCCATGACATCTGTTCAGGTACCTGTATCTATGCATGCGCACCTTCGCTTCCATTACTAAAAAGATAACTATCTGTGCTTCTACACAAGGCAGTCCCCTTGACTTCAGTATCACATCCCATCTGCTCTCACCCCTTCAAGAATAATACTACAATACTTCTTTTCTCTACTGCATCATCAGTTAGACCCCACTGCTGAAACCATCCTGTCAGTATTTATGCTGTTCTTTCTTTCATCTTTAAAAAGATTCCACTTCCCCTTCCAGAGACTGCCCGATTTTTCTCCTGGCCTTTCAGCATAATTTCTTGAACAAATTGTGTGAGTTTACTGTTCTAACATTTTTCTCTTTGAACACATTATTTGTTTTATAAGATTTTATTTATTTAGAGCTCAAGATAAGGAGAAGCAGAGGAAGAGAGAGAGACAATCTTAGGCAGACTCTGTGCTGAGCACAGAGCCTGACATGGGCTTGATTCCATGACCTGAGACAAAATCAAGACTCAGATGTTTAACCAACTGAGCCACCCAGGTGCCCCTCTCCTTGAACACATTGTAATATGGCATTCACGCCTGCCAGTCCACCACATCACTATATCTAATGATGATTTCTCAGTATTCATCTTACCTAGTCTGACTTGTCTTTTAAACTTTTAACAGTTTTCTCACTTAGATTCTAGGATAGCACATTCTCTTGGTTTTCTGTGCACTTGACGGGTTAGTCTTTCTCAGTTCTACCTCGCTCTTCCTGCTCATCTCTCTGATGAGTAAATGTTGCAGTACTCTAAGACTCTCCTTGTGTGTCCTCTGTTTTTACCTATACATACTCTGTTAGTGATCTCTTTTAGACTCATGGCTTTAAATACCAACTGTGGTCAGAATCTGAAATCTCCAACCCAGCCCTCTGCTCTGAATTCAGGCTCCTATCCAGCTGCCTAATCACTGTCTCTACTGGCATGGCTAATAACATCTCAGACTTCACATGTCCATAATTAAGCTCCTGATTTTCCTGATATTAGGGCTTTGTTTTAATGAGCTTTCTTCGAATGAAGCTGTAGCTGTCTAGTCTCTGTTAAGAAGTGGAGGTAGGCAGGTAGTGAATAAGCGGCTTTCATTTTTTTGAGTCCTTATTATATGTTAAGCACTATGCTAAATGCTTTATCTAGATTGTCACATTCAGTTCTCACAACTCCATTTTATTAGTGAGGAAAGTGAGGCTCATTTTATTAGTGAGGAAAGTGAGTCCTTATTATATGTTAAGCACTATGCTAAATGCTTTATCTAGATTGTCACATTCTGTTCTCACAACTCAGTTTTATTAGTGAGGAAAGTGAGGATCAAGTAATAAGTTTGTGCTTACATGAAAGTGATTAAGCTGAGATTCAAACCTGAGTTTGGTATATGATTACTAATATTATATAACAGATACAGAATAAATATTATCCTAGGTGATAAATACCTAAGGGTTTATAAGCCAAATGGTATCTTAGGTATTGGGGTTACAAAGATGAATCCACAAGCCTCTGAACTGGGCTACTTGTTTTCAGTCTTGCCCTCTACATTTTATCTTCCCAAAAGTAACTAGAATAATCTCTTTAAAATTTAAGTGGGGCCATGTCATTCCCTTGATTAGAACCACTCAGCAGCTTTCCATCTTCTTCAGAATAAATCTAGAAGCCTTTATTCTGTGTGTGATGGCCTCTGGCTACTTCTATAAATATCTCTAACAGTATCTTATACAACTTAATGCTCACTGCTCTCTAGCCACCCTGTCTTTGCTGTTGTTTAAACAAACCAAGCATATTCCTGCCTTAGAGCTTTATAATTGCCATTTCTTCTGCCTGGAATGCCCTTCCATAAGATCATTTGGATAGCTTGTTCCTTTAACATCATTCACATTCCTCCTTAATGTTGCCATACCAGGGAGACCATCCTCATTGTCCCATCTAAAATAGTATGCTGTCCCCCTACACTACGCTGTTTTTCAAGTAATACCTGTTGACCTTATTAGAAATAAATACCGATACATCTAAAATGGTCCCTTTCATTCTCTGTTCCCTTACCTGCCTGTTTCTTCTTTGCGTTTGTATTACTGCTTCCACTAGACTTCATATTTCCTGCTTCTCTCTTTTCTCCCACTAGACTGAAAACTGTAAGGATGGGGACATAGGTTGGTTCACTGCTGTATCCCTACATTCGAGAATACTTAGCATAATAGGCATTCATGAGGGACTAACTATAAACCTGTATGCTAATTTATTTATTTGCATTGTTAGGAAGGGTAAGGAGATAAGAGACTGCTTACCTCTAATAACAGCTGCAATATTTTGTGTTTGGGAAACTTAATCAGGTTAAGTTACAGTAATGGTTATATTCAGCGCTTGGTATATGCCAGAAGAATTCAGAAGAAGTGAAAATACTAGACATGAATTGATTCCTCTTCATTCTGTAATAATAACAACTTTTCCTTTAGTGTCTCAGCCTTTGTTTATTTAAAACTTACTTTGTAGCATTGTATGAGACATTGGCAAAAACAGAAGAATATGTATTGCCTAGTTTGGTTGCCAGAAACAATTCTAGAAATAAATACTAAGCTGTATGCTACTGCCCCTAAATTCAGGAGAAGTGTAGAATCTTTGTAGATTGGCATATAAAGCTTAATAAAAATCGATCCTTTAGTTGGACCTTGAAATGATGGTAGGGTTTGGATAAGTAGAAAGAATGGTTTTGGGATAACTGCCTGTGATAGTAAAGGTAGAGAAATGAATGTGTACGTTATAGGGGCCCAGTTAGAGTATACGTGTTGAGGTCTTATGAGAAATAAGACCTTTTGGGCGGGGAGAAGGGAAGTCCTTTGGGACTCTAGTGCATTAGAATTTAGATTTGAGGGGCATTTCATGGCTCATTTGAGTCATCCAATTGAGCATCCAACTCTTGGTTTCAGCTCAGGTCATGATCTCAGGGTCATGGGTTCAAGCCCCACATCAGGCTCTGTACTCAGCATGGAGTCTGCTTGAGATTCTCTCTCCCTCCCCTCAACCCTTTCCTCTGCTTACATGTACTCTCTCTCTCTTAAATAAATACACGTTGGGGTGCTTGGGTGGATCTCAGTTAAGTATCTGCCTTCCACTCAGGTCGTGATCCTGGGGTCCTGGGATCAAGCCCTGCATCGGGTTCCCTGCTCAGTGGGTAGTCTGCTGCTCCCTCTTCCTCTGCTCCTCGCTAGTGTGCGCACTCTCTCTCACTCAAAGTCATTTAAAAAAATAATAAATAATTTTTTCTTTAAAGAAAGATACTTGCAGTAGAAAGTAGGAAGGTTTTGAAGGTAGGAAGTAAAAATGACTCAAACTGTGTTTTAGGAAGCTTAGAAAGGGTATATTAGGTTTAGAAGAGGTTGCATTTAGCAAGAGGAGAAAGAACAGGACTTGCTGACAGGACTGAATTAAGAGGATAATGTGCAGAGATGCTGTCAGGAGGCTTATAGGGCCTGGGAGACCAGAAGAATGGCAGTGTTCTGCTAACTGACTAGAGTGGCAGAGGTACGGACAACAGGGAGGACTTGGGAGAATAATTGGCTTTGTTTTATTCATGACCTGTCCCGGTTTATTGATAACAAGACAACAAAACAGGATTTCCCCCTGAAGTTACTTAATTAATTCCTTTCAGCAAATTTGTTGAGTTTGTAGGGAGCAGGGTTAGAGGAAATGTGATTTGATTTTCCACGACAGAGGTTGGAAAACTATGGCCTGTGGGCCAAATCCACCCCAGCTGCATGCTTTTGTAAATAAAGTTTTACTGGAACACAGTCATGCCTATTTGTTTATCATTTGTGGCTGTTTTTACTCTACAGTGGCAGAGTTGAGTAGCTGTAACAGAAACTACCAGGCTCACAAAGCTGAAAATATTTTATATCTGATACTTTATAAAAAATGTTGGCTGGCCTCTAGTCTACAAGAATCAGATTTTCCAGTGTATAGCAGACATTAAATATCATTTAGTGTAACCCTTCATGTTTTACTGGTAAAACTGAAGCCAAGATGATGTTTCCAAGGCCCTACCTGCATTAAACTAATTAGAGAGTTCAAACTCAGGTTATAACATAGATCTCCTTGCTTCCTGGCTGTACAGTACAACTTGTTTCCAGTTGGTAAACATGGTGAGCCATGTTAAAATAGGAAACATCTTAGTGGTATATCATTCTGTTTGTATTTATACATTTATGTATAGATGTGATTTAAAACAGTTTTATAATATTTGGTATTAATTAGTTAAATATATCAGTGTAAAAACATTTAGCACACATCATAAAATTATTTCACTGCTACTGTCATAATTAGTCTCTTCTCCAGTGATGTTTTCTTTTGCAATTCTGACGACAGAATTAAAGAGAATTTTTAAAATTTGCTTTGGAAAAGTACTGATGAGTCACTAGATGTTCATTAATTGGAGTTTAAAATCAGCATAAGTTCTAAGGTAACGGAGTTCTATACACATTTGCCATCTACTTCAACTGAGTTCAGGAAAAGAGTCAAATTAACTTGAGCAACAGCTGGGAATAAAAGTACTTGTATGTTGGCTCCTGTGGGTATCACTGTAATGGGTGTGTGTAATAAGAAACCTCTGCTGGGGAAGATTTAGCCAGACACATACAATTAAGATTAATTGAGGGGATCAGCTTGAAAGCCAGAATTCAGAACCCCAAATTCAGAACTCAGTGGACTCCTCAAATTCTAGTTTCATTTAGAGTTGAATAAAATGATATTGCTACTAATTTTACAGATGAAAGGTTTTAATTAAAGTTATAGACTTGGCTGTGGCCTAGTGTCCCATGTGGATGTTTCTATGTTTTTTTCATTACTAAAAGAGGAAATCTTTTCAGAGATGAAGTTTTCCACATATAATATAAGGATAATCATGTTTTAAACATGGAACATTTATTTATGAAAAGCCAAAGAATCTGTCAGTAAAACTCCTGGCATAGTTAAAATAGGAGTCCATTTCAGTTTTAATCCCTGAATGAACTGTATCTTCAGTGTCTGATGTTAATAGACACAGCAGGAGAGGTTTGTTTCTTCTGGTGATGGGGAAATGAAAAGACAAACAGGACTTAATTTACTCACTAGTTTAAGACTATTGGGAATTGACACAATCACTAGGTATAGATGATAAACAGAGCAAATGCATATAAACAGGACCTATTGAGAATTCAGTTTGGGAGTAGAAGAAAAAGTAAACAGGAGCATAGAAATTTCAGGTGTAGCTTAAATAAGAAGATTAAGATGGATCCTAAATAAGGAATAATAACTGTATAATTAAAATTAAAATCTGTATAATTTAATTTTATTATATGGGAAATGAATGGTACACTCAGAAAATACATTAAAGGTCAAAAGGCTATATGAAGAAATTGAGGATTTGCCTATTTAAATATTTTATCTCCTAAGGCAGAGTTCTTTTAAATAGGTCTGAAGAGATATCTTCCCAGGTGCCCCAGTTCTAAAAGTCTGTTATGAGTAACAAATTCTTTGCATTATGCCTCAGAACTGATCAGAAAAATACTAAATTGAAAACTGCTAATCTAGAGAAGGATAAATGATAAAATATTTCAGTAATGGCACTGACCAGAATACTAGTTTACCTTGGTAGCCTAATCATGAAAAGAAGAAGACTCACCTTCTCTTATGTATGCCACTTGTCTACCTATTATACCATTGGTGTTCGATTGGCTGATCATTATGAAAGTCTTCTAATTGCATCTGTTCTTGTCCCCAAGGTTCATTTTCTACAATATCGAAGGTTATCTTTTTTCTTTTCTTCTTAAAATAAAAAGACATTGGGACGCCTGAGTGGCACAGTTGGTTAGGCATCCAACTCTTGGTTTTGGCTCAGGTTGCAGTCTCAGGGTCATGGGCTGAGCCTTGTGATGGGCTATGCCCTCAGCACAGAGTCTGCTTAAGATTCTCTGTCCCTTTGTCCCTCCCCCACATGGCTTTGCATGCTCCCTCTCTTAAATAAATAAATTAAAAAAAAATAAAAGACACTTTGTTTTGAGATAATTTAACATTTACATATTATTGTAAGAAATAGTATAGATCTGCTTTCCAGTCACTTAACATATATTCATTGGAGGACTCTGTTAGACACTAGGGGTATAACAATGAACAAGACAAAAGGGAGAAGAAAGGAGACAGTATTCACGTATTGTGAGACTGAGGGAGAGGTCTGAGTTGGAAATTAAAAGATCCAAGTCATCAGCATTTGAAACCAGAAAGCGAATAAAATTAACTTTTTCAGAACCCCAGAAATTAGCTAAAGCTTTACCACAAGAATGTTTTATTCAAGGAAAACAGAGGAATCTCACTGAGAACAGTGAAATTGGTAGCATTTTAACTTGCCCTACTTCTCATGTCCTCCCCAGCTTCATAGTAACCTTGAAAACAAACATCTTCGAAACTACAGTAGCTATGAAAACCAGCAGCCCAGCAGCCAACTGAGGAAGCAGAATGGATTTTGGAACTGTCCAAAAGCCTGTCCCCAGAGAATTACCAGTATTTATCTTTTTGGCATCTTTCTGAAAACTCCATTCTCTGGAGTTGTCTTTATTTGACTCACAGCTTACCATGCCAAAAGCTCTGTCCTGAGTGTATTTGTCAGAAACAATCCGTGGTAATTGTTTAACGTGACAGTTTTCCTCAGACAGTTGTCTGAGGCGTCATTACCAGTCAGGCTAATGAGACTGGCTGAAAGATTGAAAAGAAAAGCTGGGATATGGGATGTCCATAGGGGATTTTGAAAACCTCTCATATATTCCTAGAATTCTGTAAGGTAGCATGCATGTACAGAGCTATGTGTCTAGTGAGGAATGGCCCAATTTGGCCCTAATCCCTCACCTCTTATATACCTTGAGGTTCTCTGCACAGGTAGGGAATGAAAAGGAAGGCAAAATTTTAAACTTCCTACTGAAATATTGAAAGTATGCCTCAGCAGACAGAGCCGCTTGGCAAAGGCGGGAACTTATTCATGCATTTAAGTAAATCTCTTGAATATGTTGAATATGTAGCTGACCATTAAGCTAACCAGGTGGAGACTCTAGTGGCCATACATATGACAAAGAATACAGACTTTACAGAATTATAATAGGGAAGTCACTAAACAAATAGTAACAATAGCAAACCCTAAAGAGGTGGAGGAATCTGATTCCCACAGTTGCCACAGTATGTTACTTAAAATACCACTTACCATGTAAAGAAACATGATAGTCCATACACAGGGAAAACAGCAGCTAGTAGAAACTTTTCCTAAGACTACTGAGATATTTGGACTTACTAGACAAAGAATTATAACTCAGCTATTACAAATACAGGCAGTTCTTGTCATTTGTGGTAGTTATGTTCTATATGGTGACTGCAAATACTGAATTACCAAATACTGAAACCATTGCTCCTAGGGGAAATATGTGGTTAGGTTCCTACAAGACTCTGGTGATGACATTTTTGTCAGCTGATCAATATATAATTTTGTTCTATGTGTGCTTCTGTTAAAGACACCTTATTTAATATATATTGTTGATTCATTAACATTGAACTCACAGCCAGCAGCATGGTAGCACAAGCCTGAGGGAAGCTTATCTAATGCATGTGTTTTCTCCCTGAGGCATATCAAAGCTATTGTTAAGATGAAGATTTAGGGGGCACCTGGGTGGCTCAGTGGGTTAAGCCACTGCCTTTGGCTCAGGTCATGATCTCAGGGTCCTGGGATCGAGTCTTGCATTGGGCTCTCTGCTTAGCAGGGAGCCTGCTTCCCTCTCTCTCTGTCTACTGTGATCTCTCTCTGTCAAATAAATAAATAAAATCTTTAAAAAAAAAAAAAGATGAGGATTTAGTGCTATCTCTGTCAAAATTACGCCTTCCTCTTTTGCAGAAATTAAGAGGCTGATCTTGAAATTCATGTGGAAATTTGAGGGACCCAGGATAGCCAAAACAGTCTTGGAAAAGAACAAGTTAGAGGGGCACCAGGATGGCTCAGTCAGTTGAGCATCCTACTCTTGATTTTGGCTTAGGTCATGATCTCAGGGTCTTGAGATCAAGCCTGGCATTGGGCTCCATGCTAGAAGCTGCTTAAGATTCTCTCTTTCCCTCTCCATCTGCCAGCCACCCCCCACTCATGCGCCTTCTCTGTCTTTAAAAACGAAACAAAACAAAACAAAGAAAGTTGGAGGACTTACACTTCACTAAAAAGTTACAGTAGTAAAGTCAGTGTGGTACTGGCAAAAAAATAGAAAAATCAGTGGACTAGAATCCAGGAATAAGCCTTCACACTTACAGACAAATGATTATTTATATGAATACCAAGACGGTTCAGTGAGGGAAAGAATAATCTTTTCAGTGAATGAGTCTTTGACAACTGGATATCCACTTGCAGACGACAAAGTTTGACCGTTAACACCATATATAAAAATTAACTCTAAATATATAATAAACTTAAATATAATAGCTAAAAATATAACAGCTTAGAAGAAAATACAGGAATAAATATTTAAGGCCTTGGATTAGGCAATTTTTTCTTACATTTGACATCAAAAATACAAGTGACAAAAGAAAAATAAGATTTCATCCAACTCCATCCAAAGAACAACTTAAAGAATGGGAGAAAATATTTGCAAACCAAAAATCTTATAAAGGACTTGAATCTAGGTGATATGAAAAACTCCTACAAGTCAACAATAAAGAAACAATCCAGTTTTAAAAATGGTAAAGGCCTTTTTGTTAAATTAATAGACTTTTTTTTAAAAGCAGAAATGGTTTAAGAAAAATTGGGCAGTACAGACCTTCCAGGTATGTCTCCCAAATCCCCAGTTTTACCTGTTAACATCTTGCCATTAGTCTGTTTTGTTGTAATTAATGAACTAATACATTATTATTAACTAAAATCCATAGTTTAAAAGTTCAGTCTCAGTATTATTATACCTTCTGTGGTTTTTGACAAACATATAATGACATGTAACTACCATCACAGTATCATAGAGAATAGTTTTACTGTCCTAAAAATGTCCTGTTCACAACTTAATTCATCCTTTCCCCTCTCCCCTCAAGCTCCTGGCATCCACTGATTTTTTTTATTAAGATTTTTTATTTATTTATTTGAGAGAAAGAGAGAGCATGAGAAGGGGGAGGGTCAGAGGAAGAAGCAGACTCCCTGCCGAGCAGGGATCCTGGGACTCCAGGATCATGACCTGAGGTGAAGGCAGTCGCTTAACCAACTGAGCCACCCAGGCATCCACTGATCTTTTCACTGCCTCTACGGTTTTGCCTTTTCCAGAATGTCGTATACTAGGAATTATGTAGTATGTAGATTTTTCATATTGGTTTCTTTAACTTAGCAATATGCATTTAAGGTTCCTTCATATCACTTTGTGACTTTATAACTCCTTACCTCCTTCCTTCTTCCCTTCCTTCCCTACCTCCCTTCATCACTCCTATTGCTCTCTGCCCTTATTTATTTATTTATTTATTTGGAGAGGGAGAGAGTGAGCAGGAGCCTGTGAGCTGGGAGGTGGGGCAGAGGGAGAGAGAGAATTCCAAGCAGGCTCCATGCCCAGTGCAGAGCCCGAAGTGGCGCTTGATCCCATGACCCTGAGATCATGATCTGAGCTGAAATCAAGAGTTGGACAGTTAACTAACAGAGGCACCCTGTCGCCTCTCTGCTTTTTATTTTTTCCTTTTCTTTCTTCCTTTCTTTTTTTTTTTTTTTTTTTACAAACCAAAGTCCATGGTTAGCGTTCAGTCTTTGTGTTGTACATTCTGTTATTTGATGTTCTTGGAAGTCTCATTCTGCTGCTTATTGTGTATACTGCATTTTCTGCAATGACTGGTGTATTTGTGCTTTTTATAGTTTGGGATTTTGAAGTCAGTTTTGGTGGGGTGGGTAGGAATAAGGAGTGCTTTATTTCTGAGAATTCTAATAGGCCTTAGCATATGTCTCTATAAATCAAGTTTTATCTTAGCTTCTCCCAGGTGATTCAGAGATGTTATCAGCCAGAACCTTCTTTTTAATTTATTTTTTCCTCATTTTGCAGTTTTTAGCCAACAGCGTAGTAGTGTTAATGGCAAATTCCAAGTTTGAAAGACAGGTTATAAATTCTCAAATATTTTTTTATCCCAGCAGAACCCAGGATGAGATTGCCATCACTCTTTCTCTGAGTTTTTAGCTCTTTAGGAGTTCTAATTTTATGCAGCAGGTCTCACTGCCAACTTCCTGTCCCTCAGTCCAAGCTTTCTATCAACTTCCAACCAGGAGTTGTAAAACACAAGCCTCTTAGTGAAATTAACAATGATCTAGCAAGTTAGGGCAGTTGTCCATTCACAATTAAACACTTCCCCCCCCCAGTGATTTATTTTCTTAAGATTTTATTTATTTATTTGTCAGAGAGTAAGAGAAAGCACAAGCAGAGGGGAGAGGCAAGCATGAAGGAGAAGCAGGCTCCCCGATGAACAAGGAGCCTGATGTCGGGCTTGATCCCAGGACTCTGGGATCATGACCTGAACTGAAGGCAGATGCGTAACTGACTGAGCCACCCACGCATCCTAATTTTATTTTTTCAGTGTTCGGCTGTGTATTCTGTAAAAGGCATTTCTGTTTTACCCAGGATTTCTAAGTGCTTTGCCACAGGAGAACTTACAGGCTTACTCTCATCAGGTCCAACTCTTTATTCCTTATTTAGTGCCAGGGTTGGCAGGAAGGAGGAAATATATATATATATATATATATATATATACACACACACACACACACATATATATACATACACACACACCCCACAGATGTATATGGTTTTCATATATATAAAATTCATAGGGTAAGGTGGTACATTTTATCTTTGCTACCAGAGTTTCCAGCATTTGCCACTTTATTCCTTTTTTTTCTTTAAAGATTTTATTTATATACTTGAGAGAGAGTGGAGAGGGAGAAGGAGAAGCAGGCCCCCGCTGAGCAGGAAGCCCAATGCGGGGCTTGATCCCAGGACTTGGGATCATGACCTGAGCCAAAGGCAGATGCTTAACCGACTGAACTACCCAGGCATCCCTGAGTCAGAGACAGCACTTTTATTCCTTACGCTGAAAGTTTTTATTCTTCTAAATACAAATGCCATTGATAGTGCTTATGCATGATTTATATTTTTGTATCATTAAGTTTATCAGACTTTGTTTTGAAGTAGATTTTGGTAAGGAAAAGTCTGAGGGAACTAGTTGAGATTTTGAGAAGGCTTAAGGTGTGGAGTGAATGTCCCTGGCTAGTCTTTCAGGTGCTTTTAAGTTCTTGGCTGGTTCTGCTCACTGTCCTTCCATTTCAGTTCAGTAAATGTTTATTGACTACCCTTAGAAACAAAACAGTCACTTGTCCCCCAGTGTCCCATTATTGTTAGTCTATATGGGACCTTTATGGAAATTGGCAAAAAGTACCTCTTTTTTCACACGGTTGCCTTCCAAAGATCTCCCTTCTGTGAGGAAGAGCCTCATGCCAAAACTTAGGGCTTGGCAAGCTAACTGAATTTCAGCCTTCATTAACCTCCTTAGCTGGTTATCTTTGTGTAGGATGAAACTACAGAACTCTAGAGCATGACCTTATTTAAATCCAAAGGCTCTAACCTTATTTAATCCAACCTTTCATTCACTGAATAGCTTTGGTGGTAAATATAATTCTTTACAATTATTACATCACATAACCTTTCCCCTCCTCCTATGCCATGATTACTCTCACATTTATCAGTTTACATTTCTGGCATCTTTTTTTTTTGTTTATTAAGGCCATCCCCGCCCATAGGCATCTAGACCCTCATATTCCCCCAAGAGCTATTTTCCTCAAACCCTTCTTTGCTTACTCTAGTTCACATTAATTTTGTCTTCATTCTGTCCCACTTATTTATCCTGTGGCCACTATGTTATTTATCTCATGGTTATCTTTTATTCCTGCAAATATTTATTGATGTTCCCCCAGGTGCCTAGTACCATTATAGGCACTGAAGATACAGTGGTGAATAAAAACAAATGTTTGCCCTGACAGTATATATATTCTATTAGGCAAGATGGACAGTATACAAAGACTTCATTATTTGATGCATGTGTCCTACTCGTCTTAATAGCTATAGAATGTAAACCACAGGGATATGAATAATATTTAAGAACAAGAAAATTCTTTCAATACCTATGCAGTATTTCCTAGATACTTATTAAATTCTCAGAAGCTTGTCAGTGACCTTATTTTATTTTATTTTAAAGATTTTATTTATTTATTTATTTATTTGACAGATCACAAGTAGGCAGAGAGGCAGGCAGAGAGAGAGGAGGGGAAGCAGGCTCCCTGCTGAGCAGAGCGCCCAATTCTGCTCTATCCCAGGACCCTGAGATCATGACCTGAGCCAAAGGCAGAGGCTTAACACACTGAGCCACCCAGGCGCCCCAGTGACCGTATTTTAATTTATAGTAGCTGAAAACTATTTTATGTCATAAATTTGGTTTTCAGTGTGTGGTTATAAAGTATTTATTAGAAAAGATTGAGGACCAGGGGTGCCTGGGTGGCTCAGTGGGTTAAAGCCTCTGCCTTCAGCTCAGGTCATGATCCCAGGGTCCTGGGATCGAGCCGAACATGGGCTCTCTGCTCAGCGGGGAGCCTGCTTCCCCCTCTATCTCTGCCTGCCTCTCTGCCTACTTGTGATCTCTCTCTCTCTGTCAAATAAATAAACAAAATCTTAAAAAAAGAAAAGATTGAGGACCAGTATTATAACCATACTTACTAGTAAAGTGTTAAAAGTATGTCATTTTAATTTACTGGGGTTTTCTATTTTTTATTTTCCTGTTTATTTACTTTTGTTTCTTTAACTCTTTTTCCTCCATATTCAAGAAAATACAGGTTTTGGAGGCAAAATACTGATAGTCTTTTTAACTGAAAGTGTTAACTGAATGCCTGCTTGTCACATAAAGATTCTAAAGCAGACACTAAGTGGGATAAAAGCATGAGATAAGGTATGGTACCAGCTTTCAAAGGAGTTAGAATCAGGGAGAGTAAGTAACAGATTGAAGGATCCAGTTTCTTCATTTGTAAGAATGATCAGATTTTTCTCATTACTTAAATGAAAGTGAAAAAGAAGTCTAGAAGGATTGGCTTTGTGTTGGTAGTATCCATAAATATGGTAGCAAATGAGTTCTTGAATTGAAAGTTTGTATAAAAACCCTACTATAAACTAGTCCTATTTTCTTTCCTTTTTTTTTTTTTTTTAAGATTTTATTTATTGAGAGAGAGAGAAAGCGCACACACATGCCCACATGAGCAGGGGGAGGGGCAGAAGGAAAGGGAGAAGCAGGCTCCCAGCTGAGCAGGGAGCCCCACATGGGGCTTGATCATGACCTGAGCGGAAGGCAGACGCTTAACCAACTAAGCCACCCAGGCACCCCCAAAGATAGTTTTAAAATACTATGTACATTCCCATTGTGGCAGTTAACATACATTGTAATTTCCGCAATTGCCTGTTTACTCATTTATTATCTGTGACTCAAATGTGAGTTCCATGAAGGCAAAAATCAAGCTGACTTGTATCCCCAGTACTTTATAAATAACACTGCTTTGAAAGACATGTACATTTTAATTTTAACATGGCTGTTTTTTTCCTGTGGATTTTGTGCACAGAGGATTTTGGGTATCGTTTATAAGACTATGCTCTTCAAGGAATTCATAGCTCAAAACAGGAAAATAATAAAAAGGCCAGTATGAGTCACTAGTTCAAAAGCTGGCCCAAAGTGGAATAAAAAATAGCCCAATTAAAAATGTTGATAAGATGCTGTGAATTCACAGCAGGGCAAGAGATCTTGGCACTAGAGTAATCTGTAAGGAAGACTTCATGATAAAAAAGTTTCCACTGAGTGTTGAAGGATGGGGAGGATCAGCTTGTCATGCCAGAGGAGGAGAGCTGTTTGTTTAGGCTTATTATAGCCTATCGGTAGTGTTTATTTGTAGAGTATTTGTAATAAATGGAAATAATAGAACTATCTATGCCTCCTAAGCTACTAATCTGGGGGTACCTGGGTGGCTCAGTGGGTTAAAGCCTCTGCCCTCGGCTCGGGTCATGATCCCAGGGCCTGGGATTGGGCCCCTCATCGGGCTCTCTACTCGGCAGGGAGCCTGCTTCCCCCTCTATCTCTGCCTGCTTGTGATCTCTGTCTGTCAAATAAATAAATAATAAAGTCTTTTATAAAAAATAAACTAATCTGGATTTTTCATATTATTTCCTCCTCCCCCATCATTTTAGGTTAGTGAATTTTGACTTGATACCTGTATTTCTAGCTTACTTCACTTTTGTCCCATTTTTCTTAACACTTTGGTTCCAAGGTGAAAATTCTATCTCTCTGAATTGTACTCCTTTAAAATGTAAGAGCTTCCCTGTAGGAAAAAAATGACATGAGATTCATTTTTCATTTTGTTTATTCTTCTGATTATTAGCCATAGTTCTTTAGGCTCATCTTCTGTTTGTGAAGTAGAAATAATATTGCCTGCCTTGCCAATTTTACGTATTTATCGTGCTAATAAAATGAGATAATAAAATTATCTCATTCAGGTTATTTGAAATGGATGAAAAATGTTCTAGAAATGCAAGTTGTATGTTCATTCCATTCTAATTTATATGTCTGACTTAGGTTTTCATGCTATCTCTCAGTGTAGAGATGTTGCTGTTACATTGCAAAATCAAATTTTAGAATTCTTGGTTTTGGACAGGAGCTTGAACACGGCCTGGACAGTAAATGGTTGCTCTGAAACAGCTGTTTTCATTTGCTGTGGAATTCTCATTTTGGTCCCTCAGTCACTTTAGTTTTAAAACGCCTTGTGGTGGGCCTTTTGTCTCTAGATGACCCTTCTGATACATTTAGCTGTGAATGAGGTTATGGTTGTTTAGGGCATCAGTGGAATTCCATCTTCACTAAGTATGATGAGGTTTTTTTTTTTTTTTTCTTTTTTCCTTACCTGAAAACTGAATTTGACTTTATGTTTTAGGCTTTAACAACTTAACTTTACCTCCCAGTACCCTTAGATATAAATTTGCATCAGGTGTGATCTTGCATCTGAGAGTGACCTTTTGAAATGCTTTCTAGTATTCTTTTCTTTTTTAATTTAATTTCTTTTCAGTGTAACAAAATTCATTGTTTATGCACCACACCCATTGCTCCATGCAATGCGTGCCCTCCATAATACCCACCACCAGGCTCCCCCAACCTCCCACCCCCACCCCTTCAAAACCCTCAGATTGTTTTTCAGAGTCCACAGTTTCTCATGGTTCATCTCCCCCTCCCAATTTCCCTCAACTCCCATCTCCTCTCCATCTCCCCATGTCCTCCATGGTATTTCTTATGCTCCTCAAATAAGTGAAACCATATGATAATTGGCTCTTTCTGCTTGACTTACTTCACTCATGAAATGCTTTTTAGTATTAAGGTTGACTTTCTTTTTTTCTTTTTCTTACATGTTTAATGAAAAAGTTTTTAACAGCTCTTTAACATGCTCCCTATTAGCCAATTCCTTTTAGAACATATTTTTTAAGACTTAGCTGTAACTTTAATAGGCACAGATACCACATTTTATTGAAGTATAATTGACATATTAGCATTGTATTATTTCAGGTGTACAGCATAATATTTGATATCTGTATAAGTTGTGAAATGGTAACGAAAATAACTCTAGTTGATATCTGTCACCAAGTATAGTCACAATTTTTTTTTTCTTGTGGTAAGAACTTTTACAGTCTGTTCTCCTGGGTAACAGCTTTCAGATATGCAATACAATATTAGCTATAGTCACCATGCTTTACTAAGACATATTAAATTCTTATAACTCCATGAGGCAGGTCCTGTTATTTCCATTTTACAGATGAGGAAACTGATACATAGAGTTACTGAGAAGTTTTGACTTATCCAGGGTCACACAGCCAGCAGCTATAGAGCTGAGAAGAGAATATATACCATCTGGTTTTAGAATAATTGCTTTTAGCCATTATACTATACTACTTATTGTATCATTGCATTATCTTGGAAAACATTAGAAAAGCACAGAATTGTTTGAGGTTCACTTTGTAAACATGAACATTTTACTCCTCTACTCCATTCATCAGCATGTACTTACTCTTTTACGTGTTTCAGACAGTATTAGGTGCTGAGTTTTGAGCAAGGTATACATAGCCCCTGGCCTCATTAACTTTACATTTTAGTATATGTGCTGCCGAAGCGAGCACTTAACTTTACATTTTAGCAGAGAAGACAAATGCTAATAAGTTCTTCATCTAATGATTGAGTTGCAGTTGTGATAAATATTACAAAGGAAGAATTAAGAGTAGAGTTTTTGTATGTGGTTTTGTCCTTTTAATTGAAGTATAGTTGACTTTTGGAGGAATTTTGGTTTTTTAATTGATAAGAATAGAGATTTTGGTGGGGATTTTCCATGGTCTTAGAAGTGAGATGATTCTATGAGAAAATGACATTTGAGCTAAACTTTGAAAGAAGCCTTTCTGTGCCTACCTGAGGGTCTGACTAAAATTACAGACTTAAAACCACCTATTGGAACTGCCTAGCACTTTGGAAGAGATGAGCTAACTCTTAAATACCTCATTTGCTCTGATAATGCTTTATTTATCCTGAAATTTAACATTGTTTTGTACATTTGGTGTCTGGTATAATTAGCATTTATAATACTGACACATAGACAAATGACAAAGAAATTATCCTTTATCCTCTTTATTAAGATGGGGAAATGATAAAATAGAGTTGAGAGAGAGTCGTTAAAGGCCTTATTCTCCTGTTTTATTAGTATGTAAAAAGAGCCCCAGAAAATTCTGATTTGCCCAGAGGTGGTTTTAAGATTTCTATAAATACCATAGATGAAAAAGATAGATTTCTAAGTGTTTCAGTTATTTGAAAATTCACTTATACCACAGATTTTTTTTTCCTTAACTCCATGAGAAAGTGATTATGTTACCAGTATTTGAATTTATTTTTTTTTTAAGATTTTATTTATTTATTTGACAGAGATCACAAGTAGGCAGAGAGGCAGGCAGAGAGAGAGAGAGGGAAGCAGGCTTCCTGCTGAGCAGAGAGCCCAATGTGGGACTCGATCCCAGGACCCTGAGATCATGACCTGAGCCGAAGGCAGCGACTTAACCCACTGAGCCACCCAGGCGCCTCCAGCATTTGAATTTAAAACAGTTTCTCAACCAGCCTCCTTTAGCCTTACTAGAAATAAGGATAAGTCTTGTATTTTTCTATCTGTAACTAGTGTGACTTGAATAATATTGAAACAGAAATAGGGGCACCTGGCTGGCTCAGTGGGTTAAGGCCTCTGCCTTCAGCTCAGGTCATGATCTCAGGGTCCTGGGATCGAGCTCCGCATTGGGCCCTCTGCTCAGCAAGGAGCCTGCTTCCTCCTCTTTCCCTGCCTGTCTCTCTGACAACTTGTAATCTCTGTCTATCAAATAAATAAATAAAATATTAAAAAAAAATAAAATAAAATAAAATTTTTAAAGATTTTAATCATTTGACAGAGATAGCGAGAGAGAGCGAACACAAGCAGGGGTGTGGGAGAGAAGCAGACTCCCTGCTGAGCAGGGAGCCCAATGATGCAGGGCTCAATCCCAGGACCCTGGGATCATGACCTGAGTCGAAGGCAGACACTCAACAAATGAGCCACCCAGGCGCCCCTCTTTTAAAAAATAAAAAAAGATTTTATTTATTTACTTTTTTAAAAGATTTATTTAGTTGACAGAGATCACAAATAGGCAGAGAGGCAGGCAGAGAGAGAGGAGAAAGCAGGCTCCCCGCTGAGCAGAGAACCCGAGATGGGACTCAATCCCAGGACCCCAAGACCATGACCTGAGCTGAAGGCAGAGGCTTAACCCACTGAGCCACCCAGGCGCCCAAAAGGTTTTATTTTTAGGGGTGCCTGGGTAGCTGAGTCGTTGAGCATCTGCCTTTGACTCAGGTGACTGAGCCCTGTGTTGGGCTCCCTGCTCGGCGGGGAGCCTGCTTCTTCCTCTCCCACTCCCCCTGCTTGTGTTCCCTCTCTCGCTGTGTATCTCTATCAAATAGATGGATAAAATCTTATATATATATATAAATATAAATATATATATATATATATAAATAAATAAATGGTACTTCAGGTGAAAATAATCTGAAGTTATGTTTAATTTGACTTATTTATATGGTAGCAGCGTTCATGAATAATTTTTTTTTAAAGATTTTTATTTATTTGACAGACAAAGATCATAAGTAGGCACAGAAGCAGGGTGGGGGGGGCGGAAGCAGGATCCTTGCCAAGCAGGGAGCCGGATGCGGGGCTCAATCCCAGGACTCTGAGATCATGACCTGAGCTGAAGCCAGAGGCTTTAACCACTGAGCCACCCAGGTGCCCCATGAACAATTTTTTTTTAAAGTAAGCTCCATACCCATTGTGGGGCTTGAACTCACAGACCAGAGATCAAGAGTTGGGTGCTATACCGACTGACCCAGTCAGGCACCCCATGAATAATTTTTTTTTAACTGTACAAGAATGTTTTTATCTGCAGTCTGCTCTCTTCTCTGTAATATATTTTTTTAAGATTTTATTTATTATTTATTTGACAGAGATCACAAGTAGGCAGAGAGGCAGGCAGAGAGAGAGGAAGGGAAGCAGGCTCCCTGCTGAGCAGAGAGCCCGATGCAGGACCCTGAGATCACGACCCAAGCCAAAGGCAGAGGCTTAAACCACTGAGCCACCCAGGTGCCCTCTTTAATATTTTCTAATATGAAATATTCCAGAAGACTCAGCCATGAGTTCATAGAAGAAAATTATATCCTTCTAATTGCCTCATCAATTATCAAAAATAAAAAACATTAAAAGAAGCTTCTTACTGCATAACAATTTACAGGAAAGTCACCATTTTCTTTTCTACTCCCATCTTCTCATTTTTGATAGATTGCAAAGGTCGACTGCAAGGAGATACTAGACATCATATGTAATCTGGAATCTGAGGGTCAGGATAACACAGCATTTGTTCTTTGTACGACGTACCTTACCCAGCAACTCCAAACTGCAAGTGTATACTGTTCTTGGTAAGTATATTTACTTTTTATTCTGTTTGTTTAGCAGAGAATGGCATTTAGAGCTTATGTAAAACATAGGCTTGTTTCAAATCTAACTGATAACATGTGAATTAAATCTTGCTTAGAAGCTAAACCATTTAATTAAAAAATGTTACTGGTTTAATCTTTTCCAGAAGAGTCCAGAAGTAAAGAGAAGGTAAAAAGTTTGAGCTCCTCTTGATCATCTTATAGAGGGTTGTCTGTTAAGATATGTTGTCTTTGAAGATAAAGTGATGGCAACATGAAACAAATTGGTGTTAGGTCATTTTCCTTAACATTTACTATATTTTCTGATAGTCATTTTCCCCCTCATATTTGGAAACCCACTAATTACGTAGGTTTCTAGGTCAGCCTTGCACTAGAGAAGGAAATCCATTTGAATAGTAATCTTGCAACTTTGGTACTAAATAGCAGAACCGCACTTAAATTTTTAGTTTTAGTTCAGTTTATATGTGTTTGCCTACAAAATAGTTGCTAAAAAAGAAACAGTAAGTGTAACCCACAGTTCTTTTATTCTAGTTGTATAGAATCTATTTAGACCAAAAGGACAGACCTGGTACACAGGAAACCTCTAGAATGTAAGACTGTGAATAAGTACCATATCAGTAGTATGGATAATGCTGTAGGATTCTAGAGAAAGGTACTCTCACTGTATGTTTAAGAAAGGTGTCAAGGAGGAGGTATTACAGCTTTAATTCAAAGAGTGGGTTGGATTTGTATGATCTTGATGGGATAAACCTTGAGCATTTTAGAACCTAAGGATGGCTTGAGGTTGAAGATGAGCATTTTGATTATAGAAAAACCCAGTAAAGCCCTTCATGTACTTTAGCCTTCATTGATCTCCTTTTGGAGTTTGTGTGTATTTGTACAATTTTATTATTACTAGCATTATTTCTTTTTATTTACTGTTTTGTATAGAAATATTATTTATATACTATAAATTATCTTACCCAATCCTCATAATTATCATTGTACAGATGAGGCAATGGAGGACAGAGGAATCCAAGAAGTCTTGTGATTGCCTAGGGTCTTAAGGCAAAAGTGACAGAGCTAAAATTCACATCCAGGATTTTTGACTGCTAATTCAGTGCTTTTCTTCTTTGGTTGTTTTCTTGGTACAGGGCAAGAGTTCAGATTGTAGTCTTCTACCACTGAGTCCACTACGCCAGAGTTGTATCTCCTATGAGAAAGGAGATAGTGGAATAGGGAGTTAAATATATTTTGTAATAATCATTATGGGCATTTTGTTAAGAAACTAAAAAAGAGGTGATACAAATAAAAAGAATTAAGTAGCAGTGAGAGTTTTGATTATTAATTTAAGTAGAGGAGTTTTGTTTTGTTTTCATACATTATAGATGAGAGATTTTAGCCTCAGTTAAAACAGATGTATTTCTTAAGGAACAAACACCAATTTTTCTTGTTACAGTTAATTTCTTTGCCTATAATGAAAAAGTATATGCTAATGATACCTAGGTTTTCAGGGCAAAGAAATGTATTAAATCACATATGGGATGTGTTATAGGTTACGGAGGTTTGTTGTTGTTGTTTAAGTTTCAGATGTACAATATAATGATTCAGCATTCCTATACAATACTCAGTGCTCATCACAGTAAGTGTAGTCTTAATCCCCTTCATCTGTTTCACCTATCCTCACCTCACTCTCACTTTCCCTCTGGTAACCACCAGTTTGTCATCTGTATTTAAGAGTGTCTTTTCAGGTACGCCTGGGTGGCTCAGTTGGTTAAGCGGCTGCCTTCGGCTCAGGTGATGATCCCAGCGTCCTGGGATCGAGTCCCACATCAGGCTCCTTGCTCAGCAGGGAGCCTGCTTCTCCCTCTGCCTCTGCCTGCCACTCTGCCTGTGCTCGCTCGCTCGCTCTCCCTCTCTCTCTGACAAATAAATTAAAAAAAAAATTTTTTTTTTAAAAAGAGTGTTTTTTCATGTGCCTCTTTTTTTTCTTTGTTCATTTGTTTTGTTACTTTTTTTTTTTTAAGATTTTATTTATTTGACAGAAATCACAAGTAGGCAGAGAGGCAGGCAGAGAGAGAGAGGAGGAAGCAGGCTCCCTGCTGAGCAGAGAGCCTGATGGGGGGCTCGATCCCAGGACCCCGGGATCATGACCTGAGCCAAAGGCAGAGGCCTTAACCCACTGAGCCACCCAGGCGCCCCCATTTGTTTTGTTTCTTAAATTCCACATATGAGTTAAGTAATATGGTATTTGTCATTCTCTGCCTGATTTACATTGTACTCTCTAGATCCATCCATACTGTTACAAATGGCAAGATCTCATTCTTTTTTATGGGTGAGTTATAGATAGATAGATAGATATTATAAAATATTACTATATATATTATATAAAATATATATCATATATTTATATATATCTCACATCTTATACATTTGTCTGTTGATAGACACTTGGGCTGCCTCCATATCTTGGCTGTGGTAAATAATGCTGTAATAAACATAGGGGTGCACATATCTTTTTGAATTAGTGTTTTTGTGTCTTTTGAGTAAATAGTAGTGGAATTGCTGGATCATATGGTAATTCTATTTTTAATTTTTTGAGGAACCTCCAAACTGTTTTCCAGAGTGGTTGCACCAGCCTACATTCCTACCAACAGTGCATGAAGTTTCCTTGTTCTCTACATCCTAGCCAATACTTGTTATTTCTTGTGTATTTTATTTTAGCCATTCTGGCAGGTGTGAGGTGGTACTTCATCGTGGGTTTGTTATTATTTTATTTTTTTAAATTTTTTAAGCGAATACTCAGGCAGAAGGGAGGGGCAGAAGAAGAGAGAGAGGGAATCTTAAGCAAACTCCATGCCCAGAGTGGTGCCAGTGCTGGGCTCCAGCTCATGACCCCCAATATCATGACCTGAGCCGAAATCGAGAGTCGGACACTCAGCTTGACTGAGCCACCCAGGCGTCCCTCGTTGTGGTTTTGATTTGCATTTCCCTGATGATTGGTGATGTTGAACATCTTTTCAGTGTCTGTTGGTCATCTGTGTGTCTTTGAGAAAATGTCTTTTTGTATTCTCTGCCCATTTTTTTTTTTAGGGATTTTATTTATTTATGTGTCAGAGATACAGAGAAAGAGAGAGCTAGAGCAAGAGAGCACAAGCAGGGGGAGCAGCAGGCAGAGGGAGAAGCAGGCTCCCCACTGAGCAAGGATTCCGATGAGGGACTCATTCCCAGGACTCTGGGATCATGAACTGGACCAAAGGCAGATGCCTAACTGACTGAGCCACCCAGGCATCCCCTCAGCCCATTTTTGAATTGGGTTATTTTTGTATGTGTTCCATTGTATAATTTCATTAAATATCTTCTCCCATTTAGTAGCTTGTCTTTTCATTTTGTTGATGGTTTCCTTTACTGTGCAAAAGCTTTTTATTTTGGTATAGTCTCAATAGTTTAATTTTATTTTTTGTTTCCCTGGCCAAAGGAGATTTATCTAGAAAAATGTTTCTATGGCTGATATCAAAGAGATTGATTACTGCCTATGTTTCCTTCTAGGAATTTTATGGTTTCAGGTCTCACATTTAGGTCTTTAATCCATTTTGAGTTTATTTTTGTGTATGGTCTAAGAAAGTGGTGCAGTTTCATTCTTTGCATGTAGCTGTTTGGTTTTCCCAATATTATTTGTTGAAGAGATTGTTTTTTTCCTAGTGTATGTATTCTTGCCTCCTTTGTTATAGATTAATTAACCATGAAAGTGTAGGTTTATTTCTGGGTTCTTTATTTTGTTCCATTGAATAACGTGTTGATTTTTATGCCAATATCATACAGTTTTGATTCCTATAGCTTTGTAATATGATCTTGAAATCTGGGATTGTGATACCTCTAGCTCTGCTCTCTTTTTCAAGACTGCTTTAACTGTTTGGCTTCTTTTGTGGTTCCATGCAAATTTTAGGATTATTTGTTCTAGTTCTGTGAGAAATGCTAACATTTCTCAGATTTTTAATAGGGATTGCACTGAATGTGTAAATTGCTTTGGGTACTATGGATTCTTTTTTTAAGAGAGTGGGAGGGGTTAGGGAAGGGCAAAGGGAGAGGGAGAGAGAATTCCCAAGCAGGTTGCACGCCCAGCATGGAGCCTGACACAGGGCTCAATCTCAGAACCCTGAGATCATGACCTAAGCCAAAATAAGAGTCATGCTTAACTAACTGAGCCACCAAGGTGTGGACATTTTAATAATAATTGGTTTTCCCAACTTATAACCATGGAATCTTTCCATTTGTTTATTTCATCTTCAATTTCTTTGATTAGTGTTCTATAGTTTTTAGAGTACAGGTCTTTTACTTCCTTGATTAAGTTTTTTCCTATGTATTTTGTTCTTTTTGGTGCAGCTGTTAAATGGGATTGTTTTCTTGATTTTTCTTTCCACTATTAATGTATAGAAATGCAACAGATTTTTATACATTAATTTTATATCCTGCGACTTTACTGAATTCATTTATCAGTTCTAATAGTTTTTTAGTGGAGTCTTTAGGGTTTTCTGTATATAGTATCATGTCATTTGGAATGATTTGGATACCTTTTATTTCCTTTTATTGTCTAATTGCTGTGACTGGAACTCTCAGTACTGCATTGAATAAAAATGGTGAGAGTGAATCCTTGTCATGTTCCTGATCTTAGAGGAAAACCTCTGTTTTTTTACCATTGATGTTTTTCACATATGATGTTTGCTGTGGGTTTTTCATAAATGGTCTTTATTATGTTGAAGTATGTTCTTGGCTAAATAAACCCACTTCATTGAGAGTGTTTATCATGAATGGACATTTTGCTTTGTCACATGCTTTTTCTGCCTCTGTTGAGATGATTATATGGTTTTTATCCTTCCTCTTATTAATGTGATGTATCATGTTGATTGATTTGTGAATATTGAATCACCTTGCATCCCTGGAATAAATACCACCTGATCATGGTGAGTAATTTTTTTGATGTATTGTTAGATTTGGTTGCTGATATTTTGGTGAAGATATTTGCATCCTTGTTCATTAGAGATACCATCCTGTATTTTTCTTTTTGTGTAGTGTCTTTGCCTGGTGTTGGTATTGGGGTAACACTGGCCTGCCTCATAGAATGGATTTGTAATCTTTCCATCCTCTTCTGTTTTTTAGAATAGTTTGAGAAGAATAGGTACTAACTGTTCTTTAGATGTTGGGCATTTCACCTATGAAGCCATCTGGTCTTGGACTTTCGTTTTTTAGGAGTTTTTGATTACTGATTCAGTTTCACTGCTATTGGTTGATCTGTTCACATTCTCTATTTCTTCCTGATTTGGGTTTAGAAGATTATATGTTTCTAGGAATTTATCCATTTCTTCTAGGTTGTCAAATTTATTGGCATGTAATTTTTCATAATATTCTTTTGTAATCCTTTGTATTTCTGTTGTGTCAGTTATTTCTTTCATTTCTGATTTTTTGTACCCCCCCCTTTTCTTTTTTAAATGAGTCTAGCTAAAGGTGTGCCAATTTTGTTTTTTTGGGTTTTTTTTTGTTTTTTTTTTTTTTAAAGAAACGGCTCCTGGTTTCATTGATCTGTTCTATTTTCTTTAGTTTCTATTTCATTTATTTCTTCTATAATCTTTTTTTATTTCCTTCTGACTACTAGCTGTGATCTCTCTTCTTTTTGTAGCTCCTTTAGGTGTAAGCTTAGGTTCTTTATTTGAGATTTTCCATGATTACAAAGTAATTTTAAAACTGTAGTAGTTCTGGGATGCCTGGGTGGCTCAGTTGGTTAAGCAGCTGCCTTCGGCTCAGGTCATGATTCCAGCGTCCTGGGATCGAGTCCCACATCCGGCTCCTTGCTCGGCGGGGAGCCTGCTTCTCCCTCTGCCTCTGCCTGCCACTCTGTCTGCCTGTGCTCGCTCGCTCTCTCTCCCTCTCTCTCTGACAAATAAATAAATTTTAAAAAATTTAAAAAAAAACTGTAGTAGTTCTTTTAATATTCCTGATAGAGTTTCCCTTTTAGAGTGACCCATAACTTTTATTTTCTTCCTTTCTTCACTCAGCCACATTAGCCCTTCCAAGGATGTTAGTGGCTCTAGGATTAATGCTGCTCCCTGCAGCAGGAAGGGATTAACAGGGATTTCCCTTTTATTGGCCTCCTGAGGAGCTGTAATGAGTAGAGGAAAGAAAATATTAAGTCACTTCACACTTTGTTAAAAGTAAGCTTCTTCCAAGCAATTCAAAGGGAAATAGGATCTAAAATTTTCAGATTTGGCAACATTTTTTTTAACCCTTTTGTTGTTTTCATAGGTGTTTGTTTTGCTCTTGGGATATTGGAGTTAGAATAGCTATAACATAAAATGGTGAATTTTACTAAAGAAAATGAAACTCAGGAATTCTGTTCAGATAGGATAGATTCTTTTGTTGTGCTAGAAATTTCCTGTATTGAAGAAAGTGGGTATATGGACTAGAACTATTTGTCTAGAAAAGAAAATTTCTTTAAATTAAATGGTATTTTTTTATAATAGGTATTTGTAAAAATGTGACAAAGCTGGAATCTGACAAAAAGCCACTTATTTTTATTTATTTTTTATTTTTTTAATTTATTTATTTTGTCAGAGAGAGAGGGAGAAAGAGCGAGTATAGGCAGACAGAGTGGCAGGCAGAGGCAGAGAGAGAAGCAGGCTCCCTGCAGAGCAAGGAGCCCGATGTGGGACTCGATCCCAGGACGCTGGGATCATGACCTGAGCCGAAGGCAGCCGCTTAACCAACTGAGCCAATCAGGCGTCCCACTTATTTTTATTTTTTTATTAAATTTTTAATAAACATATAATGCATTTTTAGCCCCAGAGGTACAGGTCTGTGAATCACCAAGTTTACACACTTCACAGCACTCACCATAGCATATACCCTCCCCAATGTCCATAACTCCACCAACCTCTCCTGACCCCCCTCCCCGCAGCAACCCTCAGTTTGTTTTATGAGATTAAGAGTTTCTTATGGTTTGTCTCCCTCTGATCCCATCTTGTTTCATTTATTCTTTTCCTACCCCCCAAACCCCCCATGTTGCATCTCCATTTCCTCATATCAGGGAGATCATATGATAGTTGTCTTTCTCTGATTGACTTATTTCGCTCAGCATAATACCCTCTAGTTCCATCCACATCGTCGCAAATGGCAAGATTTCATTTTTTTTTGATGGCTGCATAGTATTCCATTGTGTATATATACCACATCTTCTTTATCCATTCATCTGTTGATGCACATCTAGGTTCTTTCCATAGTTTGGCTATTGTAGACATTGCTGCTATAAACATTCAGGTGCACGTGCCCCTTCGGATCACTACATTTGTATCTTTAGGGTAAATACCCAGTAGTGCAATTGCTGGGTCAGAGGGTAGTTCTATTTTCAACTTTTTGAGGAACCTCCATGCTGTTTTCCAGAGTGGTTGCACCAGGTTGCATTCCCACCAACAGTGTAGGAGGGTTCCCCTTTCTCCACATCCTCGCCAGCATCTGTCATTTCCTGACTTGTTAATTTTAGCCATTCTGAACACTCTTTTTTAAAAACATGTACTGGGGCGCCTGGGTGGCTCAGTCAGTTAAGCATCTCCCTTCATCTTGGGTCTTGATCTCAGGGTCCTGGAATCGAGCCCCGCGTTGGGCTCCTTGCTCAGTGGGAAGCCTGCTTCTTCCTCTCCCTCTGCCCCTTCCCTCACTTGTGCTCTCTTTCTCACTCACTCTCAAATAAGTAAAATCTGTAAATAAATAATTGTATGTATGTCTGCCTGCCTGGCTGCTTTCGGCTCAGGTCATGATCCCAGGATCCCATTTTGGGCTCCCTGCTCAGCTGTAAGCCTGCTTCTCCCTCGCCTTCTGCCCCTACCCCCTGCTTGTGCTGACGCACGCATGTGCGCGCGCGCTCTCTCTCTCTCTCTCTCTCTCTCTCAAGTAAATAAATAAAATATTTTAAAAGAGAGAGAAATTTCCTTCAGAGGTATTTATAAACCACAATAAAATATATTACTTTATAGCAGTCACCACATTATTGATTTCAAAAGGTATGTTGCTTAGCTTTTTCATTAACCCTGGTCCCAAATGAGTTTTGGCTCTCTGCAAAAATCAAAGATGTGTTGGAGGAATGAGTTTCTTAGAGCTGTTTGCAGTGATGGTATTAGAGCAGCTGCGAAAATAATAAAGATAACCATTTTTGAGGGACAGTATGCATAAAGATGTGTAATTACTATTGCTACTTTTTTATTTTATTTAAATTCAAGTTAGTTAACATATAGTATATTATTAGTTTCAGGGTTGGAATTTAGTGATTCATCAGTTGCATATAACATCAGTGCTTACTTACATATCAAGTGCCTTCCTTCATAAGCCCATCATTACCCACCCCCACCCCCAGCAACCTTCAGTTTGTTCCCTGTAGTTAAGAGTCTCTTGTGGTTTGCCTCCCTCTCTGTTTTTATCTTATTTTATTTTTACTACTGCTGCTTTTAAAATAAAGGTCATACAGGTGAACCTTAAACCTCTACACAGAGCTTGCAGCAAGTATTTGATAGGTTAACCTTTGCTTGCTTGCCCTTTTTTTTTTTCAATTTTTATTTATTCATTTGACACAGAGGGAGAAGGAGAGAGGGGTCACAAGTAGGCAGAGTGGCAGAGGGAGAGGGAGTGGGAGGAGCAGGCTCCCCTCTGAGCAGAGAGCCCAGTGATGCAGGGCTTGATCCCAGTATCCTGGGATCATGACCCTAGCTGAAGGCGGACTCTTAACTGACTGAGCCACCCAGGTGCCCATGACCTTTGCTTTCTTAGAACTGAGTTAAAATCTTGTATGTTGTACATTTGTGTTTTTCAGATGTAATTTCATGCCTGTTCTCTCCCAGCCTAGACTATGATATACCAGGGTTGACATATATGTTGCCCTTAGTGCTTGTCAAAGACCAGATGTCCATATATGTTTTATTTAACCCAATTTTGTTGGAAATAAAAAGTAAAAAAAAGTGGTCATGAGAATCAGCTACTGTTTTTGCAGGAGCTGCCTTTAGGGATGGTCACTCCTTAATTCCACAAAGTCTTCTTTGCCTTATTCCCCAAATGCCTAAATTCTGGGTATCAGTGTGACATATTAGCTGGACTCCACCGGCTTCCTGCTGTGCTATAACACAGTGTAGTTTAAAGCTCTTGCTTGGTAGCTAGATCTCTGCCAAAATATGTTTCCCACTATTATTAGAACTAAATTTCCTTTCCAGTTTTTATGAATTTGTATATAATTTATTGACTTATGGTAGGCAGGGGGCTAATCTGAGGCATTGGGTTAATAAATTATCTGAACGCTAGAAGCATCCATATAGTGGAATCATTTTCAGTGTATTCTTTAACAACTATCCATTTTTTAAAATCACGTGAGTATGGTAATTGAAGAAGTGTTTGTCCCTCCTAGTGCTGTATATACGATCCAGCAGGCTAAGTTACTATTTATTGGTGGTTTCAGTTTTCCACTGTGCAGATTTGAATGGATGGCATCGTAGCGTTTTTAGGAATAATATACTGTTTGTTTTGGTTTCATTCAGGCAAGTTTATATGTTTGGGTGGGTAATAGCAGTTCTAAATTATTGAATTGTAATTGTGTAAATATGTATAAAAACAAAATACATGATAAAAATGACCTTTTTTGGTCATGGTTATTTGGATTTAAGATAACTGTAGCTTGAAATATTTAATCAAAACCACAATGAGATACTACCTCACACCAGTCAGAATGGCTAAAATTAACAAGTCAGGAGGAAATGACAGATGTTGGCGAGGATGCGGAGAAAGGGGAACCCTCCTACACTGTTGGCGGGAATGCAAGCTGGTGCAGCCACTCTGGAAAACAGTATAGAGTTTCCTCAAAAAGTTGAAAATAGAGCTACTCTACGACCCAGCAATTGCACTACTCTGTATTTATCACAAGGTTACAATTGAAGTGGCCTGAAAGGGCACATGTGCCCAAATGTTTATAGCAGCAGTGTCCACAATAGCCAAACTATGGAAAGAGCCTAGATGTCCATCAGCGGAAGAATGAATAAGGAAGTGGTTGTATATACATACGATGGAAGACTATGCAGCCATCAAAAAATCTGAAATCTTGCCATTTGCAGTGATGTGGATGGAACTAGAGGTTATTATGCTAAGTGAAATAAGTCAGTCAGAGAAAGACAATTACCATATGATCTCTCTGATAAGAATTTGAGAGGCAGGACCGGGGGGTTCTGGGGGTAGGGAAGGAAAAAATGAAACAAGATGGGATTAGGAGGGAGACAAACCGTAAGAAACTCAATCTCAAAACAAACTGAGGGTTGCTGGAGGGTGGGAGGGTAGGGGAAGGGTGGTTGGGTTATGAACGTTGGAGAGGATATGTGCTATTGCAAGTGCTATGAAATGTTTAAGCCTGATAATTCACAGACCTGTACCCCTGGGGCAAATAATACATTATACGTTAATAAAAATAATTTTTAAAAATACTTAATTTGCGGGGCACCTGGGTGGCTCAGTGGGTTAAGCCTCTGCCTTCGGTTCAGGTCATGATCTCAGGGTCCTGGGATCAAGCCCTGCATTGGGCTCTCTTCTCTGTAAGCAAGGAGCCTGCTTCTCCATCTCTCTCTGCCTGCCTCTCTGCCTACTGATCTTTCTCTATCTAATAAATAAATAAAATCTTTTAAAAAAATACTTAATTTGGAATAAATCAAGCCCTAGACATTCTGATTTATTTTATTAAAAAATATGTTTATTTTTTATTTATTGGAGTTGGAGAAAGAGCACACACAAGTGGGGATGGGGTGGAGTGCAGAGAGAGAAGGCGGCCCCCTGCTGAGCAGGGAGCCTGATTCTGGGTTCAGTCCCAGGACCTTGAGATCATGACCTGAGCTGAAGGCAGGTGGCTCAGTTGGTTAAGCATCCAACTTTTGGATTTGGCTCACAAGTCATTTTTGGTCATGGGATCAAGCCCCATGGTGGGCTCTTTGCTCAGCAGGGTGTCTACTTGAGATTCTTTCTCTCCCTCCTCCTCTGCTTCTCCCCCCTAAAATAAATCTTAAGAAAAATTATTTGAGGGGCGCCTGGGTGGCTCAGTGGGTTAAAGCCTCTGCCTTCAGCTCAGGTCATGATCCCAGAGTCCTGGGATCGAGCTCCGCATTGGGCCTGCTTCGTCCTTTCTCTCTCTGCCTGCCTCTCTGCCTGCTTGTGATCTCTGTCTGTCAAATAAATAAATAAAATCTTTAAAAAAAAAAAAAAGAGGAAAAATTATTTGAGAGACTTTAATTCTCAACTTTACTTATCAGTTTATCAGATCTGCCTAACTTTAAACTTCTAGCTAGTTGATGAATTTTAGATCCTAGGTATTCCTTACTTTTTTCTCTTCATAATCAGGTTTTACTGGTTTTGGTAATTTTGTTCTTCTCAGATTTATTTTATACATATATTTTGATTGAACTCCTTTTTATCCCTGAGCATGTATAATTCTCTATATCCTTTGTTATTCTGAATTTTGCACTATTCTCAAAACTTTTTATTACTCAGGTACTTCATATCTAAAAGAAGCAATCTTGTGAGTTTAAAAGTGAGCAGTTATCCCAATTACTTGCCTGGCCAGGAGCTGTTTTCAAAGGAGACCTGTCTCAACTTTTCACTTTCCTGGTTAGGAAAGCAACAGTAGTCACCAAAGACAAATATTTAAAGGCATTTCAAGTTAATTTTATTTATTTCAACTCAAATTTGTCACTATGAAATATTACAAGCTTTCATCGTGCATCCTTTAAGTGTATATCCATTTCAGAGTCTTTGAGGCAAGTTTTATATGTTTGTAAGAATTTCATCATATGAGAATCCAAGTTACCTCTTTATAAGTTCTGCTAAATATGTTTATTTTCTGTTATAAAAAGAGATATGTTCATTTGTTAAGCTTTGTATTTGTGCCCAGCTTCCTAGAATAGTGTTTTAACAGCAGTAAGATATTAATGTTCTAAAACTGGCTTGTGAAAATAATAGTTTTTTAATGAAAATTATTTAACAAATACTACCCAGTAGATATTAGAGTGTACACCAAAAAGTCCCCTTTTTTTAAGTGATAACATTCTTTCTTTGGTTTTACTAAGTAACTTACCTTGCATTCATATTTCACATTCATATTAGCATTTTTATCACAGGCATTTTTGAGTTTCTGGTGCTTTTCCTTAAGAGTATTCTCTTAACCCATTCAGTGCTTTTAATTAACTTAATCTTTCCAGCCTTTTGAACCCTAATGAATATTTGTAGGGTTCTTGTATTCTAGCCATTTCCAAGAGTGCAATTTTACTAACTGTATTAGTAATATTTAAACATCCCCAAGTACATTCCTGAGTAGCATCATAACATTTTAGAGCTGGAAAGGGGCAAGAGATTAGTGTTAGGATATTTATTAGTATAAATATACTGTTAGGATATTTATTAGTTGTGTATATTTTGTTAGCAGTGTTAGGGATATCTGATGATCCCTGTCCATTAGGATAAGGTTTAATTCAGTCAATATAATTGCCATTGTAAGGGGTAAAATCTTTTGGAACACAGTGGGATCTAAGTGTTTTAAAATGTCAACGTAAAGGGGCACTTGGGTGGCTCAGTTGGTTGAGTATCTGACTCTTGGTCTCAGCTCAGGTCTTGACCTCAGGATTGTAAGTTTGGGCCCCTTGTTGGGCTCCACGCCTAGCCTAGTGTGGAGGCCACTTTAAAAAAAAAAATGTCAACATGAAGGGAGTAGTCTTTGTTGTTTTTACTTTTCCCTACCACAAAGAAGAAAGAAGTGGTGGAATTTTCAGGGAGGATTCTCAGCAATTTTACCAGTTTGAGAGGACACAATAGGGAATATAGATAGCTTCCTCCACCCTCTTAGTTTTTGATTGCTATTAACTTATTTTTACAAATAAAACACCAAAATGGGGTGGGGAGGTGGACAGCAAATACCAGTTACTTTAAATGTTTTACCTTAATCTTTCTTTTTATAGGGAATTGACTCTCTTTTGGAGTAAACTGCAAAGAAGAATTGACCCTTCTTTAGACACTTTTTTGGAGCGCTGTCGTCAGTTTGGTGTCATAGCTAAAACACAGCAGCATTTATTTTGCCTGATTAGAGTTATACAAACTGAAGTGAGTAATTTTGCTTTTTTATGATTGTCCTGAAATGAAGAAATGAGCGGGTTGATAACTTCTCAGGCAACTCCTCTTAGATGAGGGAAAATGAGAAATAATGGGCTTTAATAAGATTTGGAATTGGACATATCTAGCCATTTCTGCGGATTGATCTTCTGGAATCCACAACTGTTCTTAATGGAAAATAGTGATTTGAAGTGACAGACCATTGTAGGAAAGGAAGGTTATGTTTTGGGGCTGTCAACTCAACTACCTTGTATCTACTTTTACTAGAACAGTTACCTATTTTTTATGCAGGCATGTTTGCATATTAAAATAATTTTTTATAAATGAAAATATAATTGAATTTTTAGTATTTTCTTAAGAATGGAGTGATACATTTTCTAACTTTTAAAATAATAGAACAGTTCCAGAATTAATTTTGTACAAATTTTAAACTTTGGTTTAAATCAAAAGCAAATATTTATTTCCTGAAGAGAAATAAAGTGCCATATATAAAGCCTTGTGTTTTGAGGTCAGCCCTATATATATATTGTATTAAGACTACCAGCCTGGAGATTTGGGATGAATCTTATCCTGTGCTCTCTTTTTATATTGTTTTTAGTATCTGCTCATGACTGAGCTCTCAGTTTACCCATATCTATAAAGGCTAATGGATATGTTTTATGGGTTACTTCTTTGACAACATCAAGGGTTATTTATAGTAAAGTCAAGGCACAGTTATACTTTGATACATCCTGTCTCCTTTAATGTTGTAAACATCTGTATCCTATACTTTATTTGAAATATGTTGTTCTGGTCTTCTCCAGTGAAGATAGGAAAAGGTAAAACATTTTATTAAAAGCAAATTTGTGGTCAGATAAGTTAGGTGGCAATTATTTCTAATCACTGTGAATGCAGTTGTATCTCCTATCACAGAAACATGTACAAGTAATTATATTTTAAAAATTAGTTTTAGAACTGGTGTTTAAAAAGTTTTGTAATCTTTAAGGAAAGTATTAGTTTTTTTATTGCTGCATAAGAAATTACCACAAACTTAGTACTTAAGACAACACACAGTTGTTAGCCGCAGTTTTGTATGACACAGTGTAGCACGGTGTGGCAAGGTTTGCTGCTCAGAGTATCACAAAGGTGAAATCAGGGTGTTGGCCAGATTGTGTTCTTACCTAGAAGCTTTGTGGAAAATCCGCTTCTAACTTCATTCTTACTGCTGACAGAATTCAGTTCCTTTTGATTGTAGGATTAAGGTCCTCATTTTCTTGGTAACTGTCAGCCACTTTGTTTTCAGCTACTAGAAGCCTCCCTGCAATTTAAGCCAGCAGAGGGATAAGGAATTCTCCTAATTCGAATCTGACCTTCTCTAAATCTGACTTCCAGGCCTAGATTTAAAGAGCTTAAATGATTAGGTCAGGCCCCCCTACTAAGTAATGCACCTGTTTTAAAGATCAACTCACTTGGGACCTTAATTACATCTGCATAGTCCTTTTTGCCATATGACATAATCATAGGAATGGGTATCATATTTACAGGATCCACTTAAACTTGAGATCATTCAAAGGTGAGGGTTACTTGGGGTCATCTTAGAATTCTGCTTACCATGAGGAACCACAGAGAATGGGAAAGCTACTTGAGGACTAGGGAAAATGGGTTTCTGACACAGGCTAAGGAACTTGCTATCTACTTGCATAACCAGAACCCATTTCTCTTTAATCCTAGTCTTAGGGTACTTTCCACTATAATCATTCATGGTAACTAGCCTGAATGGTAGAAAAGATGTGGACTGGTAGGTGGAAGGGGAGTGAGTGTAGAATTAATTTCAAATTGAGAGACTTGCCTCTAGGGTTGTAGAGATGATCTAACCTATTGCAATTAGGATCTAGTTCTGCAATGAATGGTAGATATCCCACAATAGTAGTGGTCTAAAGAAGATGGAAGTTTCTTCCCCTTTCATATAGGTAGATAATCCAGGCAGACAGGCCAAGGTTGCTTTTAATGGCTCTACATACCAGAAAGCCAGGGTTATTTTTGCCTGTCTGCCATCAACACAGTTTCCATTTCATTCTAAGACCTATATATTCTAATCCTACGTATCATGTCTCCATTCTAGATAGCAAGGTGGCAGGGGATGAGGAGAGAAGGGCAAACCACACAAACCACACCATGAAACATCTTTTCCTCACTCCCTCCAATATACACACACACGGCCATATGTAGCTGCAAGGGAGAGGAGATATGTTCATTATTTCAAGTTATTTTGTAACCAGATAGAAATCAGGCATTCTGTTTTTATAGTAAAAGAGGGGAGAATATTGGGAGACAACTAATTACCAGTGACATAGTCCTTGGAATGGAATAGGTTAATGATGCTAAAAAGGTTGTGTGGAGTTTAGGCCTCTTGGAGGAGGCAACTGTGAGTGTATAATGGTGAGGGCTTTATAATAGTACCTCTTTATTTTCTGGGCTTCCATTTTCTATAAATAGCTTATACCAGCCCACATAAAGGTGCTTAGAGTTGGGGCACCTGGGTGGTTCAGTTGGTTAAGCATCCGACTCTTGATCTCAGCTTAGGTCTTAATCTCAAAGTCACAAGTTCAGGCCCCGAGTTGGGCTCCAGGTTGGCATGGAGCCTACTTTAAAAACAAAACAAAAGGGGCACCTGGGTGGCTCAGTGGGTTAAAGCCTCTGCCTTTGGCTCAGGTCATGATCCCAGGGTCTTGGGATCGAGCCCCGTATTGGGCTCTCTGCTCAGCAGGGAGTCTGCTTCCTCCTCTCTCTCTGCCTGCCTCTGCCTACCTGTGATATCTGTCTGTCAAATAAATAAATAAAATCTTTTTTTAAAAACCCAAAAAAACAAAAACAAAACAAAACAAAAGGTGCTTGGAGTTGTGAGACTTTAAAAATAGTATGACAGAATGGATATAGATGAGGTTATATTTGAAATGAAGAAGAGGGATCATCTTGAATCCAGTTTATTTGGCCATATGGCCCTTTTTGGTGGAACATGCAATGCTTACTGTTTGCAAAACAAGACTTTGTCTAGTTTAATTCCTTCTCTTTAGTAATGAAGAGGTTGAAAATTGGAGATGTATGACTTGTAAGGATCATAAACCTAGTTTGTAGCATAGTGAAGACTAGCCATAGGTCTTTTGACAAATTGCATAATGTGATAGAAGATTATCATTTCTAAATCAGAGCATAGGGGACTTGGAGGGTCTGATAAGTTATAAAATAACTCATAGGTTCTCAACAAATTATTATTATTTAACTCCTTTTTGGAAGACGAAGATAAACAGCAAAGAATGCCCATTCTTTCTTAAATAGCCAAATTTGTTTGAAATGTTAAAATCTATGAAATCGCTAAGCACTTTTCAAAAAACAGTCTAAAAACACTGTTAGATATTCTGAATAGCTATAACAAGAAGTTACTTGTTAAAAGAGTGGTGAATAAATTAGAATTAGGATATGGAATGTGGAGCAGAATTTTGAAGGCATTGATGGACATGACTAAATTGATTTTAAACCAGGTAGCTGAAGAGTGGTGTGGCATATTATATCTGGAGCACATAGATTATAGCCATGTTAGATAACCTTTGGAATTCTTACTGGCTATAAAGTAGTTAAGAACTGAGGTCATGCACAAAGATTGCTTTAAGTTTAAATCCTTTTTCCTCTGCTCACTACTTGGTGATTTTGGGCAGTTAACATGATGAGCCATGGTTTCTTCATCTATAAAATGGGGATAATATATGAAAAAAAGTATTTGGAGTAGTACCTAGAATGTAGTAAGGGTTCTGTAAATTGATGATAGTTGTTTCTTTGTGTTCCTAGAATTTGGAATGGTGCCCAACACAGAATAATTGCTTAACAAATTGATGACCAATTTGAACAGTAGAACTTACCCTACATTATTTTACATGGTATTCTGATGAATACTTAAGATGTGCTAACAATGTAGTAATTATATTATCCTACTTCATTTTTAGAATAATGTTAGGAAAATCTGATATTATCACTGCTGTTAGCATTTTATAGATGAGGCAGCAACAGCTTGGGAGTTAAGAACTTGTCACTGCAGTGAAGCTGGGGTTCAAAGGCCTTCAAAGTGGACTGAAAATTCTATGCTCTTGGGGCACCTGGCTGGCTCAGTTGGTAGAGCGTGCGAGTCTTTTTTTTTTTTTTTTTTTTTTAAATTTTATTTATTTATTTGAGAGAGGCAGTGAGAGAGCATGAGTGAGGAGAAGGTCAGAGGGAGAAGCAGACTCCCTGTGGAGCTGGGAGCCCGATGCGGGACTCGATCCCGGGTCTCCGGGATCATGACCTGAGCCGAAGGCAGTCGTCCAACCGACTGAGCCACCCAGGCGTCCCAAGCATGCGAGTCTTGATCTCAGGGTTGTGAATTTGACCACCACTTTGGGCATAGAGATTCCTTTTTTTTTTATTTGTTTGTTTGAGGTTACTTTTTAAAAAACTTTTTTATGCTCCTAAGTACCGTATTTTAAGCCACTCGGCCATATAATTCCACTTGTCTTTGTTTATAATATTTTCACATTCCATTTCAGCCTCTCAAATAAGTCATTAGTATGCACTAGCGTTTTATCACATGACCAGATCTTTTTCCTGATTTTTGATTAGTTCTGAGAACCTGTTGCTATAGAGAGATTTTTAAATTTCTGTTGTTTTTCGCATGGGAAGCTGAAATACATTACACCTATAGCTAATTAGTACTAGAGTACTAATTCCTTTAGGAGAAAATGCGGAGGAGCCCTTGGGTGGCTCAGTCAAACATTGGGCTCTTGATTTCAGCTCAGGTTATGATCTCAGGGTTTGTGAGACCCAGGCCCACGTTGGACTGGATGCTGGGCATGGAACCTGGTTAAGATTCTCTCCCTCGCTGTGGCCCTTCCCCCTCTCTTAAAAAAAAAAAAAATGTGGGGGAGGAAACGGGGAGAATCATTTATTTTAGCCTTAAGATTTTGAAAATACCCAGCTGTTCATGACACATGTGTTTCTTTAATTGAATTGATTCCTAAACTCACTTTTATACAGGTATTTCCTCTGATACCCATTTATTTAAGCCCTGTCCTTCCTAACCAGTTTAAGACAGTTCTTTTTTGAATCCTTCAGTGACTTTATTTATCCTGAATTCCTTTGAGTTCATGTACTTTATTGTTTATACATTTGACATATATTCCTTAAGGGTTAGAGCTTACTTTGGTATGCAGTGTCTTATAAAGTTGGACATTCTATAAATGTACATTGTAACTGTTCATGGTTGTAACATTTAATCCAGTCCTTTGCATGTTGAGACAAAGAAGGATCTAAATGTAATTTGCAGGAAGAAAGATTAAAGTTAAACTTAAGAATTCTAAAAGTTTTGAGATGTATGTATCTTACCAGTGAAAGTTATGCAATATTTCCATAATGAAAAAGAATAATAACTCCCCTCTCCCATCCCCCCGTTTTTCTTATAGGCACAAGATGCTGGTCTAGGGGTGTCAATTTTACTATGTGTCAGAGCTCTTCAACTCAGATCAAGTGAGGATGAAGAAATGAAGGCATCAGTTTGTAAAACAATTGCTTGTCTTTTACCAGAAGATTTAGAAGTCAGACGAGCCTGTCAGCTTACAGAATTCTTAATTGAACCCAGTTTGGATGGATTCAATATGTTGGAAGAACTGTATTTGCAGCCAGATCAAAAATTTGATGAAGAAAATGCACCAGTTCCAAATTCTCTCCGATGTGAGCTCTTACTAGCTTTAAAGGCCCACTGGCCTTTTGATCCTGAATTTTGGGACTGGAAAACTTTAAAACGACACTGCCACCAACTGCTAGGACAAGAAGCCTCCGATTCTGATGATGATCTAAGTGGCTATGAAATATCAATTAATGACACAGATGTTTTAGAGTCATTTCTCAGTGACTATGAGGAAGGTAAAGAAGACAAACAGTATAGAAGGAGAGATTTGACAGATCAGCATAAGGAGAAAAGAGATAAAAAACCCATTGGTTCTTCTGAAAGATACCAGAGGTGGCTTCAGTATAAATTTTTTTGTTTATTATGTAAGCGGGAATGTATAGAGGCCAGGATTCTTCATCATTCTAAGATGCATATGGAAGATGGAATTTATACCTGTCCGGTTTGTATTAAAAAATTCAAGAGAAAAGAAATATTTGTTCCTCATGTAATGGAACATGTTAAAATGCCACCAAGCAGAAGGGACCGCTCTAGAAAGAAATTACTGTTGAAAAGCTCTCAAAAAGGAATTTGTCCCAAGAGCCCCTCTGCAACCCTGGAGCAAAACCAGTCGTTAGATGAACAAGCCAAAGGAGAGTCTCATGAATATGTCACATTCAGCAAATTAGAAGATTGCCACCTGCAAGACAGAGATTTGTACCCATGTCCTGGCACAGACTGTTCCCGTGTATTTAAGCAATTTAAATACTTAAGTGTGCATCTTAAAGCTGAACACCAAAATAATGATGAAAATGCCAAGCACTACTTGGATATGAAAAACAGAAGAGAGAAGTGTACTTACTGTCGACGACATTTCATGTCTGCTTTTCACCTCCGGGAGCATGAACAAGTGCATTGTGGTCCTCAACCTTATATGTGTGTATCTATAGATTGCTATGCAAGGTTTGGATCAGTGAATGAACTACTTAACCATAAACAAAAACATGATGATCTGCGTTATAAATGTGAATTAAATGGCTGTAATATTGTTTTCAGTGACTTGGGACAGCTTTACCACCATGAAGCACAACACTTTCGGGATGCGTCTTACACATGCAACTTTGTTGGCTGTAAAAAGTTCTATTATTCCAAAATTGAATACCAGGATCACCTCTCGATGCATAATGTTGAAAGTTCAAATGGAGATGTGAAGAAATCGGTGAAACTTGAGGAGGCTGCACCAGGTGAAAAGCAAGATTGTATTGATCAGCCCCATATACTTGACCAAACTGATAAATCACATTTACCGGAGGATCTTTTCTGTGCAGGATCAGCTAGTTCTCAAATAGAAACTACAGAAAATCTGAAAGAAAACAGTGACAGTAATTCTAGTGATCAGTTAAGTCATAGCTCTTCAGCTTCCATGAATGAAGAGTTAATTGATACACTGGATCACTCTGAAACCATGCAGGATATATTATTATCTCATGAGAAAGTCTTCATGCCCTCCAGTTTAAAAGAAAAATGTTCCAATGTGGCAGTTTGTTTTGATGGGACTAAGTTTACCTGTGGTTTTGATGGCTGTGGGTCCACGTACAAAAATGCAAGAGGGATGCAGAAGCATCTACGGAAGGTTCATCCATACCATTTCAAACCCAAAAAGATAAAGACAAAAGATCTCTTTCCCTGTTTGGGTAATGAACATAATCAAACAACTGAAAAGTTTGATGCAGAACCTAAACCCAGCTCAGATACAAATAGTGACTCTCCGGATGAAGGTCTTGATCATAATATCCATACTAAATGCAAACGAGAATATCAAGGTTATTCCTCAGAAGCTTCCATTTGTGCTTCTAAAAGGCCATGTACAGAGGATACCATGTTGGAACTCTTGTTACGCTTGAAACATTTAAGCTTGAAAAACTCAATAACACATGGATCTTTCTCAGGGTCATTGCAGGGGTACCCATCCAGTGGTGCTAAGTCTCTTCAGTCAGTTTCACCTATCTCAGACCTTAACTTTCAGAATCAAGATGAGAATATGCCAAGTCAGTACCTTGCACAGTTGGCAGCTAAGCCTTTTTTCTGTGAGCTTCAAGGATGCAAATATGAATTTGTGACCAGAGAGGCTTTGTTAATGCATTATCTTAAAAAACACAATTATTCAAAAGAAAAAGTCCTTCAGCTAACCATGTTTCAACATCGGTATTCCCCATTCCAGTGTCATATTTGCCAAAGGTCATTTACAAGAAAAACACACCTTAGGATTCATTATAAAAATAAACATCAAATTGGCAGTGACAGAGTAACTCACAAACTATTAGATAATGAAAAATGTGATCATGAAGGCCCATGCTCAGTAGATAGATTGAAAAGTGATTGCTCCACAGAACTTGGTGGTGATCCCAGCAGTAACTCTGAGAAGCCACACTGTCACTCTAAAAAGGATGAATGCAGTTCAGAAACAGATTTGGAGTCATCCTGTGAAGAAACAGAAAGTAAGACCTCTGATATTTCATCACCAATAGGTGGCCATAGAGAAGAACGAGAAGGACGAGAGGGACGAGGTAGCAGGAGAACTGTTGCTAAAGGAAATCTCTGTTATATTTTGAATAAATACCACAAACCATTCCATTGTATCCATAAAACTTGCAATTCCTCATTCACCAATCTAAAAGGCTTAATTCGTCATTACAGAACTGTACATCAGTACAACAAAGAACAATTATGTTTAGAGAAAGACAAAGCAAGAACCAAAAGGGAACTTGTCAAATGTAAAAAGATATTTGCTTGCAAATACAAGGAATGTAACAAACGCTTCCTATGTTCCAAAGCTCTTGCTAAGCACTGTAGTGACTCTCATAACCTAGACCATATCGAAGAGCCTAAAGTGCTTTCTGAAGCTGAATCTGCAGCAAGGTTTTCCTGTAACCAGCCTCAGTGCCCTGCTGTTTTTTATACGTTCAGCAAGTTGAAGCACCACTTGGTGGAACAGCATAATATTGAAGGAGAAATACATTCAGATTATGAAATTCATTGTGATCTTAATGGCTGTGGTCAGATTTTCACCCATCGCAGTAATTATTCTCAACATGTATATTACCGACATAAGGACTATTACGATGATCTGTTTAGAAGCCAGAAAGTGGCAAATGAAAGGCTACTAAGGAGTGAAAAGGTGTGTCCGACGGCACTCGCTCAAGGGCATGAACATCAGACTACCAGGAGATCATTTAATGCTAAGGCTAAAAAATGTAGTTTAATCAAAGAAAAGAAGGCACCAATTAGTTTTAAAACAAGAGCTGAAGCCCTTCATATGTGTGTGGAGCAGTCTGAGCACACACAGTATCCCTGCATGGTTCAAGGATGCTTATCTGTGGTGAAGCTGGAGAGCAGCATAGTGAGGCATTATAAACGTACCCATCAGATGAGTAGTGCCTATTTAGAGCAACAGATGGAAAATCTTGTCGTCTGTGTTAAGTATGGTACCAAAATTAAGGAGGAGCCCACTTCTGAAGCAGAGCCCTATATAAAGAAAGAAGAAAATAGCTGTGAATCAGAGCACACAAAGCACAGCCATTCCCCAGGTGACAGTAGCGTGCCTGCCCAGAACACAGATTCCCTTCATCCAGGCGAAAGGGAAGGAGGTCAGAAAGGATGTACAGAAAGCAAACCAGTGTTTGATGCAGATAATCTACTCTACAGAGGAACTTTGAAATGTAACCATAGTTCAGAAACCACTTCTTTGGAACAATGTAATATAGTTCAGCCTCCTCCTTGTAAAATAGAAAATTCCATACCTAATCCTAGTGGGACTGAAAGTGGGACTTACTTCACAAGTTTCCAGCTGCCTTTATCAAGGATCAAAGACTCTGAAACTGGGCAGCAAAGTTCAGGGCAAGAAAACACTGTAAAAAATTCAACCCATGTCCCAAAAGAGAATTTTAGGAAGCATCCACAGTCCAGGTCATTTGATTTGAAGACTTATAAACCTATGGGATTTGAATCTTCATTTCTGAAATTTATTCAGGAAAGTGAAGAGAAGGAAGACGATTTTGATGATTGGGAGCCTTCGGAGCACTTAACATTAAGTAATTCTTCACAACCCAGTAATGACTTAACAGGGAGTGTTATGGCAAATAATATGGTGAATGACAATGACCCTGAAATTGACATACCTCATTCTTCCAATGACTCTGCAATTCATGAGAACCTGACTGCAATCCCACCTTTGATAGTAGCTGAGACAGCAGCAGTTCCTTCCTTGGAAAACCTGAGGGTTGTATTGGACAAAGCATTAACAGACTGTGGAGAGCTTGCCTTAAAACAGCTTCATTATCTTCGGCCAGTGGTTGTCCTTGAAAGATCTAAGTTTTCCACACCAATTTTAGACTTGTTTCCAACAAAAAAGACAGATGAGCTTTGTGTAGGAAGTTCCTAAATAGCAATTTTGTTTTAGAAACAGACTGGCTCCAACACTGCAACATGGGGACAATTGCCAACTTGAACAAAGGCTGAGAACCAGCCACACCGTTGTTTAGGGTAGAATAGGCTGTGTATTTACATGAATGTATAATATCTATGTCAGCAGTATTGGCTGAGTCCATTAGCTCTCCAGTTGGTTTATTGATTGGGGTTTTTTTGTTTGTTTGTTTGTTTGTTTGTTTATTAAAAAAATGGAACTGTACTCTTGTTTGGTGCTAATTAATACATCAAAATATATTGGGGCTTCCTTTTTCAAATTAAGTGTGCATGATTGTATATGGAACAAATACTAAGATCCCAGGGTGGGAGGGCTAGGGAAAGGGATATGGAGTTCTTACTTGACTTGAATGTGCACCTGAGGGTGCTTTGTGTAATATATTGTACACTACAGCATCTTATATTTTTTGAGTTGAGTTTCAATAAATTACAATTTTTCACCCATTTCTTGTTTACTCATAATGAGTTTTCATGCCATACATAAACTGCACTTGTATTTTCTGGAATGTGCACTAGTATTTTGCTCCACTAGTTTTTTGTTTTTATTAACCAAACCACTTAGACCAAGCTTCTTTCTGAATGACTATTGCCTTAAAATTTTTTGTTCAAAGAAAATTCCGAAATTGAGGAATTAGCTCTGAGAGTCAAGGTAACTCCCAAAAGAGGATGTCCAGGAGTTGTTCAGGTAGAAGAAAAGTTGTCTGGGTAGAAAGCATAACATGATGGGCATAGATGGATGCAATCATGTTTCCAGGGAACTACAAAGAATTTGGTAGGCTGCAGTGAAAGGGGAGCATTGAGGTGATAAGATTATTATAGAGCTAGTTGGGCAGGAGCCCAACCATGAATGCTAAGGAGTTTGGACTTGAGTCCACAGGCAGCTGAGAGCCTTTGAAGGATTTGAACAAAATAACGTAATATTAACTTTAATAATGTTAAATTAATAATTTGTAGATCACAAGTATGATTTGAGGGGCTGAGAATGGAAACCGATACTAAGACTGTTGAAGTATGAGAGGCAAATGTGATGAGGCTTTATACTGACAGCTGCAGAACAAGGAAGAGGAGATGAAATTGAGAAATTTAAAGAGGGTTGCTAGGCCTTGGAGGGTGAAAAAAAATATTTTGAGGAAAACTGAACGATTTGGTAGTGATGCATCCAGTTGAGGAGGAAATTCAGAAGGTGGAAATGAATTTGGGGAAGAGGATAGAAAGCCAAGATGAGTTTGGTCTTTGGATGTGTTGAGCCTCAGTGGATTGTGAGCCATGTATGTCTGATGACAAGGAAAGCAGTGTGTTCTTACAAATAACGGCAGCTTTATTCTCTGTTCCTTGTGAGATTCTCAGTCACTTTCATTAGCTAGCAGTGAAGTGATTCAGACACTCCTAACATCCCTTTCCATGTCCATGGTTAGGATTTTAAGATCTTTTCTCTGACTCTAAAACCTTGTTCTTTTGTTTTGTCGGCTCTTAAGGAATTTAATTCTGCCACCTCTTACTCTAAGTGTAACCCCTGCCCTGTAGTTTCTTGGTTCAGATCCCAGTAGGTAACAGAGGGCTCTCAAATAAGAATCTTTTGAAAGGAGGGGCATCTAAGTGGCTCAGTGAGTTAAGCCTCTGCCTTCGGCTCAGGTCATGATCTCAGGGTCCTGGGATCGAGCCCCGCATCGGGCTCTATGCTCAGCAGGGAGTCTGCTTCCTCCCTCTCTCTCTCTGCCTGCCTCCCTGCTTCTGATCTCTGTAAAAATAAAAAAAATGAAAAATAAAAAGGATCTTTTGAAAGGAAAAGTGGCAGAAACCGTGGAACATCTTAAAGGCTAAAGCTACTACTGACTCCTTGGGACCTTTTGCTAATTTCTGTTGGCTTCAGTTTCCTCATCTGTGAGGAGATACAGGATAGCCTCTTGAAAAAGTCACTCTGTGATCGGAGTATGAGAAACATCTGGTGGTTTCATTCTTAAAATTCCTTATACTAGAGATTTTTATCCCAGAACAAGATAAATTTGCTAATTTGCTTAAGACTGAACTACATCCACTCAGCTACCCCTAATTTCTATCCCCTGAAAGGACCAAGTGAGTCTGTGGTGGAACCAAACCCTATTTTTCAGAACTTTTTTGAAAGTTTGCTTCAAGTGCAAGCCAAAATGGTTCATCATAAGATTACTTTCTCCTCCAGCTGGAGCATCTTGCTTTATTTGATTTTTATTAAAAACTGTTTTATGTCAAATGTAGCATGTGCAGTTCTATGATAATACAGAAGGTCAGAGAGTTAATTCTTATAGCTTTTAGTACTCATTTTTACTTGATGCATCTTTGGGATTTGTCCCCATGCTGGTACAAATCTGGAAGCATTGGCTTCGTTTTTAAAGCCTTTTTTATTTAAATATTTTAATTTATTTATTAGAGAATGGGGGAGGAACAGAGGGAATGGAAAAACCAAACTCCACACTGAGCCCAGAGCCCATGCAGGGCTCATGACCCTGAGATCATGACCTGAGCTGAAATCAAGAGTTGGAAGTTTAATTGACTGAGTCACCCAAGTGCCCCTCAGAGCCTTAAAAAGGCTTGAATTTTGGGCGCCTGGGTGGCTCAATGGTTTGAGCCTCTGCCTTCGGCTCAGGTCGTGATCTAGGGTCCTGGGATCGAGTCCCACATCGGGCTCTCTGCTCAGCAGGAAGCCTGCTTCCCCCCATCTCTCTCTGCCTGCCTCTCTCCCTACGTGTGGTCTCTCTCTCTGTCAAAAAAAATAAAATCTTAAAAAAAAAAAAGGCTTGAATTTTAAAAATTCAAGAATGCCTCCTAAATGATGGGTATACGTTGGGAGTGCCCAACACTTTTATTCTAACCTTTTACCCAGAATTCCTTGTTTCAACGTGTTTCCCCATGTTCATGAACACGTGTGAAAGAGAGGGTGGGGAATGATGGAGAATAAAGTTTTTGATTAGTATTCTAGGGGTTCCATCTCAAATCTATCCACTCTTCTTTGTCCCAGGTTGCCTACTTCTGACCTGCATTGCCAACACTGGAGGATGGAATTAGTCATTAACCAAATATTTAAGTGCACTGTTTCAGGTGCTTTGGGTGATAAAAATACCAAAGTAAATTTGTCAAAGCATCTCCCAGTGTGAAGCTTTCATGTGAGGGTTGGGGTAGCTTAAACATTGTTAATCCAGGTGTGATAGTGGACCAGCAGCATGGGCATCACCTTGGAGCTTGTTAGAAATGTTGACTGTCAGGCCAGACCCCACTCCAGACCTTCTGGCCCCAAATCTGGATCTTAGTAAACTCTCTAGATGATTCATAGGCATGGAAAAATTTGTGAAGCAATGAAAAGTACTGTGAGAATTCAGGATAATAAGGATAATTATAATTACACTTTTTTTTTTTTTTTTTTTTGGGTAAGAGAGTGAGAAGGCACAAATGGGGGTGAGGGGAGGGGCAGAGAGAGAGGGAGAAACAGAGCCCAGCTCAATAGGGAGCCTGATGTAGGACTCAATCCCAGGACCCCGGGATCATGACCTGAGCTGAAGGCAGACGCCTAACTGACTGAGCCATAGATTTTCTTACTGAATTTTCATAACTTCTGTATTGGTACTTTTACCCTCATTTGACAGATAAAAACTTAAGGGTGAAGTGTTTTGTCTAGCTGATAAAAGCTGGGTATGGGTGGAGACTTGTCTCCCAATTTCTTTCGACTGGAAGGATATCAGGGGAACTTCATGTAAAGGAAGAACATTGGAAGTTGCAGGTGGCATTTAAAGTACCAAAAAAACACAGTTCGGGGCACCTGGGTGGCTCAATGGGTTAAAGCCTCTGCCTTTGGCTCAGGTCATGATCCCAGGATCCTGGGATCGAGTCCCGCATCAGGCTCTCTGCTTGGCCAGGACCCTGCTTCCCTTCCTCTCTCTGCCTGCCTCTCTGCCTACTTATGATCTCTGTCAAATAAATAAAATCTTTTTTAAAAAAACCACAGTTCTATAATTAAACTGAGCATATTGTTTATGGAAGTGAATAATGGGAGATAAAGTTTGAGGTGTAATTAAAAGCCAGGTCATGCAAATCCAGTCCCAATCACACATCTATTATTGACATTTTCTCATTTGAGGAAAGAGGAAAACTGTTTCATTTCTGAGAGGAACTTGTAAAGGTCAGAAAAGTTGCTCAGTCCCTTCTCCCCACCTCCCACCCCTACAACAGACTGTAGTACCTCATGGCTTTATCCTGCTGACTGAGGGACAAAACCTTCTGTTAGGCAGAGGTGAGTCTGGAAAGAATGCCCCACTGTAATCTGACCTGCTTGGTCTACACCTGCAGGAATAGATTCTGTGGCAGACTGCATTTGGAGGTCTGAACCACTTTGAGAAAGGTAACCAGGATAGGAGATTTAAAAACCTGTCAACCTGTATTTCACAGGTTTAGCCTGGAAAATAGAAAAGACTGGAAGTGCAGCAAAGATATATCCAAATATTCACTTAAGCCCGTGACATCTGCTAGCTCCTGGGTGTTGAACATTGACACAGTAGGTTTCCTGCATTGTGGAGGTTAGAGTCTCCTAAAGAAGACAGTCTTCTTCTATCTAAAGAAGATAGACAATCAAAAGTGCTATGGCTGCGATGGGACCTCAAAAAAGGCCAGGAAAAACTTCCTTGAGGAAGTGATGTTTGAACTGAAACCTGAAGAATCAGTAGGAATTAGCCACCAAGGTAATCCTATTGTGCGCTAATGCTTTGTGGTGTTTTCATGACACTGAAAAGTCTGCTATGGCTAGTGTTGAGAGTAAAGATGGGAAAGAAGGAGAGGAGGCTGGGTAGGTCAACAGCAACCAGGTAGTTTAGTGTCATGTAACCAGCTTCTACATTTTGGATTCTGTTTGAAAGGCAATGAAGAACCTTCTGAAGGCATGAAAGTAGGCCTTGCACGAGTCATTAAGCTGCAGTGTATGCCAACAAGTCCTGAGACAGTCTGATGTGGAAGACTATTGGGTGGAAGTAAGTGACTGCTGGCTGGATGACTGGACAGATGGATGGGGTGGCTCTGACTAAAGGTGGGCTGAGATGCCTTGCATAGTGGTAATTCTTCACTGGAAGTTTTCAGGTATATAAGAAAGCAGTCAAACTATAAATGGGCTTTTCGGACTAGCTTCTTTTAAGGCACTCTACACTACTGAGATTGATAATACCTTGTATTTGGTCGTGGATGTCACTACAGATAATAGTTGCAACTTACCTGTATGGGTAGCTTGTTCTTTTATACAAATTACCAGATTCTCATTACAGGCCTGCAAGGTAGGAATTACTCCCAATTCACAAGTGAAGATGTTAGAACTCAGGTTAAGTATAATTTGCTCAAGGTAACAAGGTTAGTGAATAGAGCCAAAAATTTTAACCCAGATCCATTGCACTCCCAAAGGCCTATCCTCTTAACAGCTACTCGATAAAGATTCTATCTGAACAAGTACACACATACAATAATAGGCACTTGATGAATGAACAGATTAGGCCATAACGATATTTAGAATTCTTCCAGGGGATTTTATAGTCACCGAATATTTAATGTCCGCTCTGTGCCAAGCCATAGAGTTACAGTAGTCAGTAAAAGGGACATGGTCCCTGTGTTCCTTAGGTTTACAACAGGGAAGACAGATGTTAAGCCAAAAATTGCACAAATAACTATAATTGTGTTAAGTGCTTTAAAAGTAGGGGCGCCTGGGTGGCTCAGTGGGTTAAGGCTCTGCCTTTGGCTCAGGTCATGATCCCAGGGTCCTGGGATCAAGCCCCACATCGGGCTCTCTGCTCAGCCGGGAGCCTGCTCCCTCCTCTCTCTCTCTGCCTGCTTCTCTGCCTACTTGTGATCTCTCTATATATATATCAAATAAATTAAAATCTTTAAAAAATTAAAAAAAAAAGACCTAAAAAAATTAAAGTGAAGTGCGAGGTGCCATGTAATATGGAGCTCTTCTCTAGTATCGAGAGTCTCAAGTAATGATTTAGTTGTCACAGCCCTATCTTTCTCCAGAGTTTCTGGTTACCATTCTTTAATGGTTCCTGACCTATGTTTAACCTGTAATAGCCAAATCCAAAGTCTTATCTGATTCACTGTTATGCCTTGCTAGAGAGGATTCTGACTGTTGGCATTCACTAGCAGTCTACGGGTTCAACATCAATAGCAGTCACTTGTAAATCAGTATGTTATTTCACACTGACATAAGTACTACATTTCCAACAGCACACTAGACTCCGTTTTCTGGATGTATCTCTAACACCCCAAGCAACTTGCTATACCACCCCTTCCTGCAAGAACAGAACAACTATTCCTCCTAACCAAGCCCCCCTATTACTGTTATTTCGACCAGAATGAACAAATTGGAATAGCATCAGACAGTATTTTTCTAAAAATTGTTCTGAGCCTTTCTCCTCTTCCTTTTTGCCTCTCCCCCTCCTATTGGTGCAAATTCTCATTTGGATTCTTGCTGTCTTCACAATTGATCTCAATTTAGAATATAAATGTGTATGAACTCTTTTCTCGTTAAGTGTTTTTGGTGCGGACCATACATACTATGTTTTCATACCTCCTTGCTGAATGTAGATAGGTACTAGTCGGTAAATAAGTGATTTGATAACATGCCATATAAGTTACTGTATAGCATGCTATAGTTTACAAAGTGTTTGGAAAATTATACCATCTGTTTCTAATATAAGCTTTGCAAAGGATGTGGAATCCCCATCTGTAAACAGATGAGCAAATGATGCTCAAATATATTTAAATAGTCTCCCCAAAGATCACAATTTCTAAGCAGTAGTGACATGTGAAAAAAGGGAATGCTGCAAAATAATCCAGTAATAACCTCCCTCCATATTTACTGAGTAATCTATTAACTCTTTAGGAAAGATTTCTTTAAACTCTCTCCTCAAATCTCCACTTAACCTGTTTTCTCATTTGCCATGTGAAAATAATTGCTGTCCCTTGCATGCATCATCAGAAATGTTCTATAACTACACTCTTCAAGAAGGTAACTACTAGCCACATTGGCTACTTAAATGTAATTTAAATAAAATGTAAAATTCAGGGATGCCTGGGTGGCTCAGTGGTTTAAGGCCTCTGCCTTCGGCCCAGGTCATGGTCCCAGGGTCCTGGGATCGAGCCCCGCATCGGGCTCTCTGCTCAGCAGGGAGCCTGCTTCCCCCTCTCTGCCTGCCTCTCTACCTACTTGTGATCTCTCTCTCTCTCTCTGTCAAATAAATAAATAAAATCTTTTTTAAAAATGTAAAATTCAGTTCCTCAGCCACACTATTTACATTTCAAGTTACTAGTGGCTATCATATTGGACAGAGCAGATACAGAATATTTCCATCATTGCAGAAAGTTCTATTGGACAGTGCTGGGCTATAGCTAGAACTTGTCAAAAATCAAGGAAAGCAATATGACTGAACTGAAAATCCAAGCCAGTATCTGGTTGGTTTTGAGTGAGAAAGTTCACTGGGTGAGTGGGAAGCAAGCTGACCTTTAGAACAGTGACATCATAATGCACAGTTCACAATGGCTCTGGAACACCTGGGCTCCCAGGTTGCTCTCGCTAACTCATATCTAGGTTCCTGAAGCCTCTGCACATGTAGTTCCTGGAGCTGCTCTCTTATTAAAATGTCGACATCTTCTCCTTCATCTTCACGTGTCTGGGACAACATCGTAGATTATCTTTCTTTGAGCTCGATATGGAATTGGCTGCAAGCAAGTCTTCTGGGAGACACTAGTCCACCTCAGCAAACAAATTTGGGTCTACTAGATAATCTTGCTCCAACTGTGCAAGTTATCCTGGGGATTTTCTTTTTGCTTTTGTTGGCAATAGGAGTATATGCCTTATGGAAACGAAGTATTCAGTCAATTCAGGTCATACTCTTTTGTTACGGAGGAATTTAAATAGTTCTAAATTGAAATTTGGTTAGCTCTCTCCTGTCTGTATTGCTGCTACCCAATTTTAAGACCATGAAGATGAGCAAAGGTGAACCCTAGTCTCTGAAATTGGTTGAAACCAGGTTAACCTTAAAAACTTTTGCCAATTAGGTTTTGAGCATAAAATGCTCTTTCTCACAGTGGTCTTTGGCTTGTTTTAGAATAAAATAGATCAAAAAAAATTCACAAACTGAGAAGGCAGCCTAACCCCAAATTTATTTGATCACATATTTATCTTTGATTTCCTACTATGTGCCAGAGACCGTGAGGGGTATCTTTTAAAAGAATAGGCATTGCAAATATAATTGGGATCTTGGGTTTGGCTTTTCTATTCTTACTGTGACATTGTTCTGTAACTGATGCCAAGGCATGTATATTCATTTAGGCATCACAATATTTTCATTATTTCCTTGTTTTAACAATAGCAGGCTCAATATGTACACTGGAGTTCTTTTGGTGACTAGAAGTATAATTGGCTGGGATTATAAGAAACATTTAGGATTTTACATACTTCTAATCACCAATAATAATAACTTAATAGTTTAATCACCAGCAAAATAGTTATATTTACAATATTTATAGTCAAAATGCTTTTAGAATCCCAACAATTCTGTGAGATGGATAGAGGTTATTTTCATATGACAAACAAGTAAACTGAGGTCCATTGAGATTCAGTGGAAATCTTAAGGGGGTAGGATTTTAAAAAGACTTTCTTAAAGTTTATTTAGTAAATGCTGAGAGAAGTTATTACTGGATTTTGTAGCATTCATTTTTTTCACATATCACTACTGTCGAGGAATCATGGTCACATGCATTCTCTTAACCTTTCAAAACCCTGCATGGTAGGCAAGGTAGGGAGTATCATGTCCATCTTGTGGGCAAGGGAACTTAAGTTATCACCGAACCAAGTTGACAGATGGTAAAAACTGGCAAATCTGAGATTTGAACCTAATTTTTAGGATTCCAAATTCAAATCTTCTCCAAAATCATATTTACTATAACCCAACTAACCTAAATACCCAACAAGGATATGTGGGTATATACACATTTCAATTAGCTAATAGAAGACTATAAGGTAAAAAAATAAATAAATAAATAACCCACACTATTATCTATAATTCTGGGTTCTGCTCTTGTTTGGTTAATGTTCAATTCAGTTAGATGAATTCTCAGCCCTCCAGACACCTCAACCAAGAGAGAAGTAGTATAATAAGTGGTTAATAGCACGAGCTCTGGAGTTGGACTGCTGGGTCTCAAACCTTGGTCCTATTACTTGCTGTGTGAACGGAGAGCAACCAGCCTCCAAAACCCCCACTTTCCTCATCTGTAAGATGGATTTGTCAATAGTGCCTCCCTTAGGGTGGTCATGAGGGTTAAAGGAGATTCTGTGTATATAGAAGCTCAACATATGATGAACACTCAATAAACAGTGCCAGTTACCATAAGGAAAAAAGATGATTGGTTTTTAATTTGTCTCCTGACAGGAATCTGTCCTAGGTCCTTAAAAAAAAAAAAAGTTTTTCCCCACGACCAGCAAATCTAGTTTATCCGACCACTGTGTCCTGGGGGAACTTAACATGGAAGTCAGAATTCCTGGATTTCAGTCCTGGCTCTGTCATTCCAAGTATATGACCTTGGACAATGTCAGGGTCCAAACTGGAAGATATTTAAATGGCTACCCAGTTCTGGGATGTTTCTACATAAATAGGTCATTTGTAGGCGAAACAACCTCCTCGCACAGAGCCCTGCATGTGGCAAATTTTTAGCAAGTGGTATCTATTATTATCATCTTTATTAATTAAATGCAAGTAACAATCCTTGACCTGCTTATCACTCTGTTTTGTGATAAAGATCAAAAGACAAAATAGATGTGAAGATGTTTTGTTAAACAGAGGCTTGGCATAGGAATGAGGGATTATTGTTACTATTAGGTTTTTATTTTGTTTTGAATCTGAGGCATTCCTATGAATAAACAAGTAACGCTCAGCTTCTGTTGTTTTGTTTTAGAAAATACTGTTGTTTGTAATTACGCTCTACAAACTTTACAAGAAGGGCTCAGATTTTTTTCAGACTTTGCTGGTCAGCCCAGAAGGGAATCTTCCAGTTCAAGACAATAATCTCATCCTGTCCTTGGGCCTGCAAGAGAGAATTTTGAAAAAACTTCAGGCAGTGGAAAACAAAGTGAAGGACCTGGAGGGAATGATCATTTCCCACAAACCTGCCACGAAGAGGGATTGCTCCTCTGAGCCTTACTGCAGCTGCTCTGACTGCCAGAGCCCCTTGCCCACATCAGGGTTTACTTCTACATCTGAAATGTGATGGACTCCAATCTTTCCCAGAAAAGCACTGTTTTTCCCTCATGTGTGTGGTGGTGTATCAATAAAGATAGAGAACTATATTGAAATTACCCTGCAAGGACTGGCTCTCTCTTCGGTACAGTTCAGCTTCTACTTATGTGTGTGGTGGGGTAATGTAGGGTGTACTACTTGTCAAAAATGTCTCAGAGAGGGACGCCTGGGTGGCTCAGTTGGTTAAGCTTCTCCTTTGGGCTCAGGTCATGATCCCAAGGTCCGGGGATCAAGTCCCACATCTGGCTCCCTGCTCAGCGGGAAGTCTGCTTCTCCCTCTGGCCCCCCTCCATCTTGTGTTCTCTCTCTCTCACTCACTCACTCTCTCAAATAAATAAATACAATCTTAAAAATGTCTCAGAGAGGGGCGCCTGGGTGGCTCAGTGGGTTAACTTTCTGCCTTCAGCTTGGGTCATGATCTCAGGGTCCTAGGATTGATTCCTGCATCAGGCTCTCTGCTCATCAGGGAGCCTGCTTCCTCCTCTCTCTCTGCCTGACTCTGTCTACTTGTGATCTCTGTCAAATAAATAAAATCTTAAAAAAAAAAAAAAGTCTCAGAGATAATGATGCCACTCGGTAGGCTGGAGGCCATAAACAGCCATATGGAAAAGGAGAGTCAAACTCGAATCCATGGGGAAAAAAGGGAAAGTGGGCGGAGAATATGGCCTTGAGCTCCATGCTGAAGAGGTTGGATTAGATATAATAAAAACAGCAAAATAGTGCTGTTGAAGGGCAATGCTGTGTACTGTCCTGTAGAGGTAGGCCAGTCTTGTGCTGGCCTTCAGCCTAAGGGGAAATATGTGGCCTGTGAGTCTGTCTGCATTAATTACCCAGAGATAGACAAGGATGGGGTGGACCTAACGGCCACTTTTATCCAGTTTTTATTGATACTTACTCTGGGCTAAGCATTATGATAGTCCTTGGGAATCTGGTCTTTGTACTTCAGGAACACCCAGTTTGGCTGGCTGGTTGGGCAGGTATTTTCAGAACAAGGGGTTATATATAATACAGTGGGATCACGTCATCTTGAACTTAACTGAATTCTCCTTTGTGAATCCCAGCTTGGGGAGGCAGGGAGGTACCTACCTGTCCTTTCACTTGATAAGTGTGTACTCTGATGGGGCGGGGCAGGGGGCGGGGAGGATGGCCATAGACCATCCCCTCAGTGGGTGCGTTTCAGAGTCCACAAGCCTTATACTGTGCGCATTTTTGCCACAGTAAATGTGATTATACAGTCATTGAAATACTTTGTAACTATCTGACACCCAAATGAAATATTTCATTTGTGCAAAGAAAGAAGCAGTGAGATTTATTGCCATGCTGAAGAAAAAGTGACTGCAATCCAACAGGAGACAATATAACAGTCTCCCTGGTGGCATCTTCCTAAGGGATTATGAGGGTAATTTTGATCATAATTTTTGTCCAGTGTACTGGTATCAAAATGCAACCTCTGTGTCCTATAGTGTACTCAGTGTAAACAAAGGTCAGTGAATACAGGGTAGGGCCAGGAAAGGCTTTGCCTAGGAAGGGACACAGAGTAGTCCCGTAAAGGGTTACATGGGCAGACAATGAAATGGAAGGTATTCATGCTTCAGGAATTACCTTGGAGCCATATAAAAAAGAGGGTGGCTTGGCTGGAGAATAGGATTTCAGGGGGGCTAAAGCCCTGGCTATTTCCTAAACTACAACAAAGAATTTTGGCTTCAGGGTAAGACACTGATCTTATCCTCCGATCAGCTCTAATTCACGATGTGGTGAACAGAACAGATGGAAGTTACCCACAGCGGGCGTTATCTGTCAGTGTAGGTGAGAAGTTTGTGAACTCTGCCGCTGAAGGAGTGCCGCACAATCTTTATTTTTATTTTTATTTTTTTTAAATTTTTTTTAAATTTATTTATTTGTCAGAGAGAGAGAGGGAGAGAGAGCGAGCGAGCACAGGCAGACAGAGTGGCAGGCAGAGGCAGAGGGAGAAGCAGACTCCCTGCCGAGCAAGGAGCCCGATGTGGGACTCGATCCCAGGACGCTGAGATCATGACCCGAGCCGAAGGCAGCTGCTTAACCAACTGAGCCACCCAGGCGTCCCCCGAACAATCTTTTAAAGTCAACTTCTCAGGGGGCCTGGCTGGCTCAGTCGGTGGCACATGTGATTCTTTTTTTTTTTTTTTTTTTTGGCACATGTGATTCTTGATCTCGGGGTCATGAGTCTGAGCCCCATGTTGGGTGTAGAGATTACTTTGAAAAAAATTAAAAGAAATTTGGACAAATCGAACGAAGTCAATGTCTCACTTTTTGCACTGTCAACATTTCAGTGTCTTCCCTTATAGTTCCAGTCATCTTGTCTTAGTTACGTCTCTGGGGTATTTCAAAGGGAAGTGTCAGAAGAAGGGCCTAGACAATAGACTGATGTCAGATAATGAAGGCACTTAAAGGTCATACCATGTTGTTGGAAATGGATCACTGTAGGTTTTTAGACAGGGGAGTAACATAGATATGGTATTCTGTGTGGGAGACAGAATAGAATGAGCTAGCTGTAGAAGATAGAACAGACTGGCTGCTTCTCTGAGGAGGCACTGTGGGGTAGAAACCGAGGGAGCCACCTTGTTTCTGGTTCTCAGATCCCCAGAGAAGGGGTGTGATTCACACCACAATCACAGGAGATTGACACCGAGTATTCATTCCCACTGTGGGGAGTGCGTCATTCTTGAGACCAAAGCACTTAGGTACAGGGCATCAGTTAAGGAAACTTGGACGCATGTCAAGCAGAGAATTAAGGCAAAATGGAGTAGGGCTTGAGAGCTACTTTATCCTTCAGGTTAGATGGGGCAGATGAACTATCCTACACCAGCTTCCACGACTCTAGAGAGAATCCTTATCCTCCAAATTCAGTCTGTCTCCTTTGGCAAACCCCTGCCAATAACCTGTTTTAAGGTTCCCATTTCGATCTTCACACATACCAGCCCCTCTATTTACAGACGCTGTCTTTCTTTTTTTTTTTTTTTTTTATAAAGATTTTATTTATTTGACAGAGATCACAAGTAGGCAGAGAGGCAGGCAGAGAGAGAGGGGGAAGCAGGCTCCCTGCTGAGCAGAGAGCCCGATGTGAGGCTCAATCCCAGGATCCTGGGATCATGACCCAAGCTGAAGGCAGAGGCTTAACCCACTGAGCCACCCAGGTGCCCCCAAACATTATCTTTCTGCACAGGGGAACAAATTATTCACTTTCCCTACTTTACTTCTCCTTCCACTGATACCACCTTAGTCTAAGCCCCCATCATTTCTCAATCGGATTCTCAAAATGTCCCCTTAATTGGACTCCCTGCTTCCATCTGTGTCCCCATTCAATTTATTCTCCACCCAGTGGGCAAAGAGATGTTACTTCTCTGCTCAAAACCTTCCAATGGCTTCTTATTTCACTCTGAGTAAAAGTCAAGCTCTTAACTGAAGGATTATGCATGTTGACGTGATCTGCCCTCCCCCTCCTTCTTACTCTCCTCTTTCCACACCCTCTTATTTCTCAAATATGCTAACCTTGTCTGGCCTTAGGGCCTTTGCACTTGCTATTCACCATGGCACACTTTGCTCACATACCCATGTGGCTTCTTCTCTTTCTTTGGGTTTATGCTCCAATGTCAATCTAAGAGGTCTTCCTTGACTATTTTATTTTAAACTCTTTTTTAAAAATATTTTATTTATTTATTTATTTGAGCAAGAGAGCAAGAGCAGGGAAAGAGAGAATACCAAGCCGACTCCTCCCTGAGCCTGGAGCCCAGCACGGGATTTGATACCACCACCCCGAGTTGAAATCAAGAGTTGGATGCCCAACGGACTGAGCCACTCAGGCACCCCTTCCTTGACTATTTTATATAAAGAAGTTACCCCTCATGCCAACATGCTGTATCCCCCTTTCCCTGCCTTTTCTGCCCAGCACCTATCACCTCCCCCACTTTTACTTTTATGTATTTGCATATTATCCATCTTCCCCTCCATCTACCCCAGCCCACTAAGACTGTAAACTTCAGGAGACAAAGTTCTCTGTCTAGTTCACTGCTATATCCCAGGCACCCAGAACAATGCCTGGTACTTAGCAGATATTCATTATTCACTGAGTGAACGAGTGAATTCCAGTATTCACTTTTAGAAACTTCTTACCAGCTTCCTGTTCCCTTATCTCTTCAGACACATGGTGACAGATAACACTGTGATGCATTTCTCCCATTACGGGGAGTGAGTAGCTAGCTAGCTAGTCTTTATAGAGCCAGACACATTGCCAAAAGCTTTATACGATTTTTCTCATTTTTTCCTCACAATAGGAGGTGGTAAGTACTATTATTTTAAGGATTATATTTTTTTATTTGACAGAGAGAGAGATCATAAGTAGGCAGAGAGGCAGGCAGAGAAAGAGGGGGAAGCCGGCTCCCTGCTGAGCAGGGAGCTCAATGTGGGGCTTGATCCCAGGACCCTGAGATCATGACCTGAGGCAGAGGCAGAGGCTTAACCCACTGAGCCACCCAGGTGTCCCAGTGGTAAGTACTATTATTCTCATTTTACTGATGAGAAACTGATGCACAGAGAGGACAGGTAGCTTGCTGATACTTGGTGCAACTGTGACTGGCACTCAACCAGACTGATTCTAAATCTGTGCTCTTAGCCACAGTTTGGTTGGCAGTTTTTCTGAGGCTTTTGGACAAACTGCAGCAGGATGGAGCTGGAGGAACCCAGATAGATGAAGACAAGAAGACCAAAGAGGGCATGGCAATGACACACTAGGGAGAGAGAATTTTTTAAAAATGTTTATCCCCTCATGTTTTTAAGTTGATATTTAAAAATTTTCATCATAGGGGCAGCTGGGGGGCTCAGTGGGTTAAGCCTCCAACTCTTGCTTTCAGCCCAGGTCATGACCTCAGGGTTGTGAGCATGGAGCCCCGCTGGGCACCGAGCCTGCTTAGGGTTCTCTCTCTCCCTCTTCTCCCCAACGCTGGCACTCCCACTCATGCACACTCATGCATATGTGCGCACTCTTTCCCTCTCTAAAAATAAAAAAAAAAGTTTTCATCGTGAATTTATTTTTTTTAATTTTTTAAAGATTTTATTTATTTATTTGACAGACAGAGATCACAAGTAGGCAGAGAGAGGCAGGCAGAGAGAGAGAGGGAAGCAGGCTTCCTGCTGAGCAGAGCCCGATGTGGGGCTCGATCTCACCCCTGGGATCATGACCCGAGCTGAAGGCAGAGGCTTTAATCCACTGAGCCACCCAGGTGCCCCATCGTAAATTTAAATAGTTGCAATAAATGTAAACTCTGGCAAACTGTAAATAATGACAATTTGAGATAAAACTTTTATTTATTTTATTATTTATTTATTTTTAAAGATTTTATTTACTTATTTGAGAAAGAGGCAGTGTGAGAGAGAGCATGAGTGAGGAGAAGGTCAGAGGGAGAAGCAGACTCCCCATGGAGCTGGGAGCCCGATTCGGGACTCGATTCCGGGACTCCGGGACCATGACCTGAGCCGAAGGTAGTCGTCCAACCAACTGAGCCACCCAGGCGTCCTGAGATAAAACTTTTAAATCACTTTTTATAATGGAGGCAACAGACTCTACATAACAATGACCATCATCATCCATTACACAAATGAGCTCTTTAACATTTGGTAATTCTATATCATTCTTTCATCATCTCTAAATTATATTTATTTTCTACTCTCCTATGTTATCCAAAGGTAATAATTTCTATGTTTCAAAGACCTTTTATTGATCGCTTATTCATGATAAAAATACGTATTAAGGGAATTTAAAAAAATTTTCTGTCATTGTATAGCTCTGAGTATTAGAATTCTTCCGAATTGAGTAGTCATTACTATTATCTTTAATATACAGCTGCTCAAAATGACACAATTATAAGTTTTGATAATACACAAATATAAAAGGTAAAGTTCTACTGGAAATGCTCTCTCAGTGAGATGGATGGGGTTTTCCCACCAATTAATGCATGTATCTAAATGACTATTTCTTACGGTTAGATTAACAGGGTTCAGTTTCAGTTTTATCTTTCCATAGACACAGTGCCAAGAAATACTATTCACATGAGTAAATTGGAATGCTGGTAATTTTGTTATAGAAATGCCGATCAATTCTTTGGTTTCCTTCTGAGTGGTAAGCCAAAAGTCAAATAGCTCTCCTTCCTTCGCTGACAGGTCAATTAGGTCTACTACTAATTCTGTTGAAGGCAAAAAACAAAACAAAAAAACAAAACGGAAACAATCTGTCTAGAAAAAGAATGTTATCCTGTCATTAGAGTCCTTCACTTTCTCAAGTGATTTTTAATTATACGGATTACTTTCTCTTAGAGGCATTTAGGAAGAGTAGGGAAATTGGACATGTTAATTTCAACCGTCTTTAGCATTACAATATTACTGTAATTTAAATATATTTTAGTTGCAGCTGCAGATTTAGTTCAATTTATTGCAAATAATAATTATGCAAATTAGCAACGCCAGTCTCTTCGACAAACCAATTAACCAAATTAGACTTTTTTTTTGGTGAGAAAATTTTTCCCTTTTCAAGTCAAATAAATGTGTTAACAGGTGTTCCCGTCACCCCATTTCACTTCTCAATTCCAAGATAAACAGGGCCCTGGGCTTTAACATGAGTTTGTCCTTAGAGAAAGCAAGGCCCTTTCAATTTAGGTGTTTTTTTGTTTTTTTTTTTGTTTTTTTTTTTTAAGATTTTATTTCTTTATTTGAGAGAGAGGCAGTGAGAGAGCATGAGCGAGGAGAAGGTCAGAGGGAGAAGCAGACTCCCCGTGGAGCTGGGAGCCCGATGCGGGACTCGATCCCCGGTCTCCGGGATCATGACCTGAGCCGAAGGCAGTCGTCCAACCAACTGAGCCACCCAGGCGTCCTCAATTTAGGTGTTTTTAACCTATGTTTTCCTTTTGCTCCAGAACACGCTCTCAGGCAAATGCCACCCCACCTTCACCTGGAGTGGGAGGGGGGGGGGCAAAGGCGACGCCTTTAAATGAACATCTGATCACTACCGCGCACTCTCCAACAGGCCTGCACTCGGAACACCCCAATGGGGTCCAAAATCCTGCCCTTTTAGTCCCTAGTCCCACTGTTGGGTATCCCTTTGGCCCTCAGGTCTCCCGGGCGTGGGCACGGGTCGTGCTTCCCAGACGCGTCGGGGCCGGAGCGGCGGCCCGGTCTGTGTCGGCCCCCGCCGAGTCCGGACTACAGCGGGCTCGCCTTGGCCGGCTCAGCCAGGGCGAGCCCCCGCCCGAAGGATGCGCCTGCCGCCGGAGAGAAAGCGAGAGCTCCACCGCCCTGGCGGCCCCAGGAGGAAGGCCGGAACCCCCTCGGCGGGAACCGGGTGTGCAGGGGAGGACGGGGGAAGAAAGCTGGTGTAACGCGGCTCGGCGCGATCGCAGCACGCCGCCGAGCCGGGACTGGCTGAGGCCGGAACTCGGCACAAGGACTCCGGCCAGCCTCGGGCCGGAAGTGGGGAAGGCGTGATTGTCCTTTTCCGGCAGAAAGTAGGAGGCCCTGGGGCCGTCGCCATGGGGAAGAGTGTTGGTGTAACACTGCGGGCTGCGCGGTGGGGGTGGGATGGAGGCGGTTGTCGGTGTAGGGGCGCTCGGAAGGGACGGATATCGCTGTGGCACTGCCGGGACTCTCTGAGGGGACTGGTGACGGTGTGGCACCGGTGCACGCTGAAGGAGCCGGCGGAACCGGGTGGCCATGGGGATGTGGGCGTCGCTGGACGCGGTGTGGGAGATGCCGGCTGAGACGCGTATCTTCGGGGCCGTACTGCTCTTCTCCTGGACAGTGTATCTTTGGGAAAGCTTCCTAGCACAGCGGCAGGTGAGCCTAGACAGGGCCCACCCGACCCCGACACCTGGGCAGCCCGGGCCAGCGTCGATCTCGACCCCAGGTCCTTGGGGGGTTGCTGCGGCCCCAGCACCCGCTTGGACCCCGTGGGTACCTGCGAGGCCTCCTGACTTGGCCCGAGGGCAGGCTTGGCCTTGAGGGTATCTTGTGCCTCTGGGAGGTTTTCCGCAACGTGATCCTGGGACCCAGGCCGCCTAGGGCCCGATGAAAGGGAAGGTAGGGCTGCCGCCTGGTCAGACTTGGGCTGTGCCTGGCGCACAGCTTTCTTAGGGCCCTCGGGTCCGGACTTAACCTCCTTTAACTTTGGCAGCGACCCATGTGCCTTCAAAAGGGAGAGGCAAAATTTTTAGAATCACAACTTCCCCATGACATTCGTGTAACCATGCTCAACCACGGGGTTAGGAAACCATTTTCTGAAAATATAAAGACTTCACAGCCTTTCCGGAACTTTTCTTAAAAAAAAAAAATAAATAAATAAATAAATAAAATGATACAGTATGTTGTTTTGCCCAAAGAGCAGTGTTTTCTTGTTTTACTTAAAACTTCTTTATCATTGTTTAAGCGATTAGAACTGTAAAGCAGGAAGAGAATGTTACTTAATAATTTTCTGGAGGGACGCCTGGGTGGCTCAGTTGGTTAAGCGGCTGCCTTCGGCTCAGGTCATGATCCCAGCATCCTGGGATCGAGCCCCACATCGGGCTCCTTGCTGGGCAGGGAGCCTGCTTCTCCCTCTGCCTCTGCCTGCCACTCTGTCTGCCTGTGCTCGCTCGCTCTCTCTCCCTCTCTGACAAATAAATAAATTAAAAAAAAAAATTTTCTGGAGATAATCATAATGAACTGCTCGCTGGATTAGAGATCTGAACTTCTAAATGAGATTTTAAGTTTGTCTGCTTTATTGCAATCTCTCACCGCTGATGTCCTTTACCTGCTCTTCTAAGTTGTCATTGAATTGTGTCAACCGTGTCGGTTATTTTATGAGAGCCTTTCTCTTTTTAACTGCTGGAACTCTTTTTCTTGAGCATTACAGCCATTTTCCTCTGCAAATTTCTTCTCGGATTACATTCTGTGTGAGTCTCTAAGTTGGAATTTTTAGTTCTTCATCGAGAGCTGTATCTTGATCTCTTCTTTTAGTCCAGAATTTTTATTTAGTTATTTTTAGATATTTTGAGTCATTTTGTTAGTCTTTTTAAGATTGATCTCTGCGCCCAACATCAGGATGGAACTCAGGACCCCAGGATCTAGAGTCACGTGCTCTGCCAGCTGAGCCAGCCAGGTGCCCCTAGCCCAAGAGTATAGCACTAGATTCTCTGACACAGATAGGATTGGCTAATTCATTAGTCCAGAATCTTGAGGGCCTAAGTTCTTCCTTTGCATAAAGTAAACACACAGTATATACTGTTGGAATTGGAGATGGGTTATTGAACTTCTGTCTTACTTTAATGATAAGTCCAGTTACAGTAACTACTTTTCATTAATGTCTCCTTTACTCTGTTATGCTTTCATACAATGCCTTTTATTGAGGGTTTGGTTAAAGTGCCCAATAATATATAGAGAAGCCATGTGTCATGAAACCATTGCAAGAGATGCTATCCATTATACTGCTTAGTTTCTGTGCCCTGTATTATGTCCCATGGGCTGAAATTACTGTCTAGAATTTGGTGTAATTATAAAGTTTGTCTTTCTTGAAGACCTGGTCTGTTTCTATTTGTCAGTCCTCAAATTTCCCTTAATTTGGTTTCTAGGACCATGTTTAATAACTAGTTACAATATCTGTTAATACTTATGGCTGGCATATTTGCTTCCTTCTCCTTTCCATGAATTTGTTTTCTAAATTATATAGGAGGTATGTTTTGCTTGGAGTGAGTGGAACCCTTTGCCCTGTACCGTTCTGGTTCACATATGCATACTGACGTGTAATGACAACCCTGATTTTAATTTTACCTAGTCAGTTAGCCTCAACTTCTCGTTCTGCTTTTACTTTCCTGAATCAGTTGTTTTAGTGGTCAGTGCACTTGATTAAATGAAATATTTTTGTGTATATAAAGCAAATTCAGTAAGCTTCAGTGACAATAAATGCTATAAATCACTCAGTATTTGATCATAAATGACTGCTGTAATAAAAAATGAGTTGATTTGACTGTCTCAGAGTGTTTTCTTCAAAATATTTCAGAGACGGATATATAAAACAACAACTCATGTACCACCGGAGTTAGGACAGATCATGGATTCAGAAACCTTTGAGAAATCCCGACTGTATCAGCTGGATAAAAGTACTTTCAGCTTCTGGTCAGGACTCTATTCAGAGATTGAAGGCACTGTGAGTAATTTACTTCTTGGAGAGACAATCTATCATATTGTTTAATACTTTGTAATGTTTGTTTTCATCTTGTATTTTGTGATACAAAAGATATACCGCATCTATAAGTCCCAGAATGCTTTCTTAACCTTCATTATCAATAGTAATGGGTGTAGAGCAAAAGAGGCTGAAACGTAATTGTAAGGGAGCTGAAAACTGTGGTATGTGATAAGGTCAGGCATGAAAAACAACCTTACATTGTTAAGTTATCTTTTTTCTTTTTTTTAAGATTCTATTTATTTATTTGACAGAGAGCACTAGCAGGGGGAGCAGCCGAGGGAGAAGCAGGCTCCCTGCTGAGCTGGGAGCCCGATGTGGGACTCAGTCCTGGCGCTCCAGGATCATGACCTGAGCAGAAGGTAGTTTCTCAAAAAGCTGAGCCACCAGGCATCCCTTGTTAAGTTATTCTTGTAGCAATCCCTCCTTGTCTGCTGCCTTTTTTTTTTTCTCCTAAGATTCAGTTTATTTATTTGAGAGAGAGGCAGAGGGAGAGGGAGAAGCAGGCTTCCTGCTGAGCAAGGAGCCCAGTGCGGGGCTTGATCTCAGGACCCTGGGATCATAACCCAAGCCAAAGGCAGGTGCTTAACTGGCTCAGGCTCACCCCTTTTTTTTCCTCTTTTTTTAAAGTAGTAGCCCGTCCTCCTTTTTCTGTCTCTCTTTTTAAAAAAATATTTGTTTAAGTAAGCTCTTCACCCATCATGGGGCTCAAACTCACTACCCCAAGATCAAGTGTCACTTGATCACCAACTGAGCCTGTCAGATGCCCCTCAGAATAGTTTCTTTCTTTTCTTTTCTTTTTTTTTTTTTTTAATATTTTATTTATTTATTTGAGAGAGAGAGAGAGAGAGAGCACAAGCAGGGGGAGCGGCAGACTTCCCGCTGAGCAGGGAGCCTGACCCAGGGCTCCATCCCAGGACCCCAGGATCGGGACCTGAGCCAAAGGCAGACACTTAACTGACTGAGCCACCCAGGCATCCCCTTCCTGCCTCTATCTTTTTTTTTTTTTTTTTTTTTTTAAGCAATTTTTAAAAAAGATTTTTATTTATTTGAGAGAGAGTGTGCATAAGCATGAGTGAGGGTGGGGAGGGAGAGGGAGAAGCAGAAGCCAACTCCCCGTTGAGAAGGGCACCCCTTCCTGCCTCTATCTTAACTCTTAACTGTCCTCCACATTGCAGCCAAAGGAATTCTGAAGCACAGTTTTCTGATCATCTTATTCTCTTATATAAAACCTATCACTATTTCCTTCAGGGTGAAGCCCATATTTCTTCGTATGGATTTTTGAGGTCCTTTTTGACCTAGCCATTGCTTACTTCAGCTTCATCTTTTTATTTTGTCCATCTCAAACCCAGCTTGATTTCCTGTGACTTTAACTCTTTTCACATGCTGATATCTTCCAGCATCTTTAAGTCCACTTGCACTAGAAGCTGATTAGTCCCCACTCTTCCCATTAGGTTCCAGATGAGATGTATCTCTTCTAAGAAACAGTTTGAAACTTCCCCTGTCCCTCAGGACTGAATAAGATAGCATCCTATCATTATTCCTATCAGAGTACTTACCACATTGTATTGAATTTTCCTGTTCAGTTGACAAGCTGGGAGTTCCTTAAAGAAAGGATGCTTTAAGGTTTTGTAATCTTTTGGTACCTAGTGCCTGGCATAAAATAAGCATATATTCCATATTTATTGAGTGAAACGAGTGACCGTTCATTTTTACTTAGTAAAACAGACCCAGTCTTACCCCCATGCTAAAAGAAGAAAAGCTCTGTAGTGTAGAGCAGTGTTCTTGTTTTTGTTTTGTTTTGTTTTTTTCATGATCAACTTTGGCCCCTGGCCCTGTATATTTTTAGACTTTTTTTTTTTCTTTAAGTAGGCTCCATGCCCAACATCGGACTTGACAAACTCATGACCCTGAGATTGAGGGTTGGATGCTCTCTGCCAGCTGAGTCAGCCAGGTACCCTAGGACATTTTTTTTTAATCATCCCTCCATGAAATTTTGATACCACAGATATATTGTGTATCTGTTTCTGAACTATATGTATGTGTATTTGTGCTTTATGAATAAAATGAGTAAGATTTTTTTCCATTCCCAAAAGCCAGTTCTTGGTTTTCCACCTCTAAGAATAATTGAAAGCGCGTGATACAGAAGTTAAGAGCAGACTCTGAATTCAGGTGGCTTGAGTTTGAATCTCAGTTCTATTGTACCAGCTATGGGACCTCAAGCAAGTCACCACTTCTGTGCCTAAGTTTTCTCATCTGTTAAATTTGTGTGGTAATGGGGCCCCTGGGTGGTCTGCCTTCAGCTTAGGTCATGATTCCAAGGTCCCTGCATCAGGTTTCTTGCTTGGCGGGAAGCCTGCCTCTCCCTCTGCCTGCCACTCCCCTCTGTTTGTGTTCTCTCTCTCTCTCTCTCTCTGACAAATAAATAAATAAAATCTTTAAAAAAAATATTGTGTGGTAATAATTCCTTATTCATAGTGTTGTTCAGAGGATTAAATGAGTTAATATATGTAAGATGATTAGAACAGTGCCTGATCATTGTAAGTGGTCTGTAAATGTTGGGTATTATTATTTTTATCATCAAGATCATGATTATCATCACTTTTCCTCCAGAACTCTCTTAGATTTCTCAGTAGCACTAAGAGAAAGACTCCTATTGAAAATAGATGAGATCGGCTACCACGACTGTTTCATCAGTTAAAGAGAAGAAACCAGCTGTTCATGTCTTTGTTAAGTGAGAAAATATTATCTAGCTAGTTAAAAAATTTTCTGACAGTTATGAACTAGTATGGTTAGGACCAAATATTAGAAGACTTTCCCATTTCCTCAGGGTGATGAAAAGTAGCAAAGAGTTAAGAAGTAGAGTTGAATCTTGGTATTTTAGGAAAATTAGTAAATGATCTAAAAAAATTGCTTTGGTTTTTGGCATACATAGCAATTGCTAGTAATTAATCTTTTCAGTGTTGATTTTTTCCTCCAATATTGATTTTTTTTTTTTTAAGATTTTTATTTATTTATTTGTCAGAGAAAGCAAGAGAGAGCGAGAGAGCAAGCACAGGCAGACAGAGAGGCAGGCAGAGGCAGAGGGAGAAGCAGGCTCCCTGCCCAGCAAGGAGCCCGATGTGGGACTTGATCCCAGGATGCTGGGATCATGACCTGAGCCGAAGGCAGCCACTTAACCGACTGAGCCACCCAGGTGTCCCTCCAATATTGATTTTTTAAATTATATTTTTACTAGTACAAGCCTGGTTTAGTTACTGAGACATTGAAGATTGCTATTGAAACCTGTTTTCCAACCAAGCCAGGAAAGGTAGCCTTATTGTGGATTATATTTGGCTTCGGTTAATTTATCTGAAGCATATCTTCTGTTAGGGTCCAAGTAGATAATCAGCCTTTAGAGAAACATGGAAGTAGAGGTGGTGAATTTAGACATCATCCTCTTTCCTCACTAATGTTTGATTCTGTGAAATTCTTTGTCTTACCCTTCACAGGTTCATTATAAGAAAAAAAGACAAAATATTTTGTTAGTCTCCTTGGTTGTCACTAGTAAACAGTTCCAGGAAAGATGGGCAATAGCTTGGTTGGTGAGCATGGGGATGGCTTAGTTTGTTCTAAGAGAGGACAGAAGCAGGGAGAGCACATATAGAATGAGAGCTTCATAGTGTTCTGTGGCTCAAACCAGAAGCAGTGCTGGTTTAGTACTGGGCTAAAGCTGAGGACAGTAATTGTCACCATCATCACCATCGTATGGGTCATAGTGATTTTCACTTCATATATTGTTTTTATATTTATCGTTTTGTTTGGTATTACAAGAGTGCTTGGAGGTAGAAAGTGTAGGCATTGTTAGTCCCTTTTTATGGATAAGAAAGCAGAGACTCAGAAATTAAATGGCTGGTCCATTTACAGGCCAAGTGACATTAATAAGTGGGAGAACTGGGTTTCAAACTTTGTTCTTCTGAGTCTTTAAAATTACATTGAAGAGACCATTCTTCTTTTAAAATTTATTTATTTTAGAGAGAGAGAGAGGGAGAGAATCCTCAAGCTGACTCCCTGCTGAGCCCACAACTCTGAGATCATGAGCTGAGCTGAAACCAAGAGTTGGATGCTTAACTGACTGAGCTACCCAGGCGCCCTGGAGAAACTATTAAAACTCCAGGGACCACATCCTAAATGTGCTACATTTATTCTTGGGGAATTCATAGCTATATTTATCATTTGACAGGAAGCATTTTGTGTTACTTTGAAATCCTGTTCTGTTTGAAAGGAGGTTCATTAATTCCTGTTTTGTATTGATTAAAATTAATAGGTTTTTAATCTTTTGGTCACAAAGAACAAGTGCAAAGATTAATTTAAGACTTTTTTTTTTTTTGCCTCCTTTTTTCTACCTGAGAGAATATAAGCGGAGGCCTTCTGTGACCAATTACAGGTGCCGCTGTTAACACAAATGTGACAGAGCACCCACAGAGAGGATGGCCAGCCTTTCTGAGATAGACTTTTCCTGATACCTCACAGATGTCAGTGAAGACCCGTCAGGAAGTGGAATGGCTGGGCAGTCAAGGAGGGCAGTGTAGGAACGTTCGAATCGTTGCTTCTCCAATTTCTGCGCATTTTTGAGTGAGCACCTTAGACTTTTTGAACTTCATTTTTTCCCTCTTTAACATGAGAAGGTGAGGGGCACCTGGGTGGCTCAGTCTGTTAAGTGTCTGCTTTTGGCTCCAGTCATGATCCCAGGGTCCTGGGATTGAACCCCACATTGGGCTCCCTGTTCAGTGGGGAGCCTGCTTTTCTCTCTCCCTCTGCTCCTCCCCCTGCTTGTGCTCTCTCTCTGTCAAATAAAATCTTAAAAAAAAAAAAAAGATGAGAAGTTGATTAAACCATCTCTCACATGATTTGTGGCAAGGACTAGATGAGTGAGACAATGTAAATGAAGCAGTTAGTACAGTGCTCAGTACATAGCAGTGACTTTAACCTTCCTGAGTTTCAGTTATCTCTTCTAGAAAGTAGAGATGACTCTATGTCATGCCTGGTTTTTAAGACTAGTGAAATCGTATATTTAAAGGTACTGGACTTGTTTTTGTTGGGTTCATTAGTTCTGTTCTGAGACAGCCCCAGTGGCATGCTCAGTGAGATTATCAATAGAAAGAAACTTTACTGTTCACTGGGCTTTATATTTCATTCCCCAAAGCATACTGAGCAAGATTTGCAAAGCAATTTCCAAAAGCATTCATAGATGCATACACAGTTCATAGTAAAGCTACTCTCGATGTATACTTAAAAGTTGGACTTTTAATAATAGGTGTTTCAACCTTTCACCAGGAGATTTAGAAGTCCTTAATTTTGCATTATTTATTAGTTTTGAGAATAGGATGGAAGAAGTGCCATCTCAAATTGATTAGTTCAACAAGTGGAGCTTATACCATACAGTGGTGCCAAAGCATGTCTTTTGGGAAAACAGGGTTTACATCCAAGATTGAGTTGGGTGAAGAAAAGTGGAAACAGCTGGGCATAGGATTAAGGAAGCCTTTAAGACAACAATTTATTAAACCAATGATTTTCAGACTTCGGTGTACATCATTTTATCTAGAGACTGCTGGACTCCACTTCATTTTCTGATTCGGTGGTTCTGGGGTGGAGCCCGAGTATTTGCATTTCTGACGTATTCCCAGGTGATGCTGCTACTGCTTCTCAGAGACCATATTTAAGACCCATGGTATTAAACCAAGCCAGCATACAGAAAAACATCTAAAAGATGGTTTTTTTTTTTAAAGATTTTATTTATTTATTTGACACACAGAGAGAGATTACAAGTAGGCAGAGAGGCAGGCAGAGAGAGAGGAGGGGAAGCAGGCTCCCTGCTGAGCAGAGAGCCCAATGCGGGACTCGATCCCAGGACCCTGAGATCATGACCTGAGCCGAAGGCAAAGGCTTAACCCACTGAGCCACCCAGGCGCCCAAGATGTTTGAGATTATGGGGAACAGGAACCATCAGGTACTGCTGATGAGAGTGTAATTTGGTATAAACACTGTAGAGAAAGAACAAGCTGATAATACACTGAATAAAGGGGGCGCCTGGGTGATTTAGTTGTTAAGTGTCTGCCTCCAGCTCAGGTCATGTGGGATCAAGCCCCGAATCAGGCATCCTGCCCTACGGGAACCCTGCTTCTCTCTCTCCCGCTCCTCCTGCTTGTGTTCCCTCTCTCGCTCTGTCTCTCTCTGTTAAACAAACAAATAAAAAATGTATATATACTGAATAAAGTTATAAATCACCATGCATGGATCTAAAAATTTGTAGAGTATAAAAAGCAAGTTGTAGAATGATAAATACAATATGATGTCATTTATATATAGTCTTAAAAAGCATATGTAAACCACCATAGTATTTATGGATACATACATAAAAATGGAAAGTACATTGGACGCCTACCCATGAGATATATAATGAGTGCCAGAACTCCTCAAAAACCACAAGATACCATGTGTGAACCAGTGAGAAAACTGTGCTTCTAACCAAGGAGTGTGATTGATCATTGCGTTCCTGAGGGCCCATAGAAAGGAAAAATAAATTGATTCCTTTTGAGTTCCATAAATTTAGTATCTGTTGGGGGAAGTTGTATTTTATGAGCATGTATTCTTTTCAAATTTTAAGGCCAGCTCACTCATTCGAATGATGTGGTGATTTGATGAATGTCTTTATTCACTTTATCTGCCCAAGACAAAGGTTGTCTCCTCCTATGAAATCCTGATTCCTACCTCGGGATTCACTTTTCATTACCTGGGGAAAGCACAGATACCCCATTCTGTCAGTTTGGTAGGTAGACCTGGCTGTCCACTTACACTGTCCTGATTGATGGGGACTGTTTCCTTTCAAGGAAAAGCCACGTAGGTAGCCACATAGGCTGGTTCACATCCCATTTATGTTACTCATCAGGTGTGGCATTCTGGAAAAATCGCTTACCTTTTCTCTAAGCCTCTTTCCTCATTCAGAAAGCCTTTGTTGTGGTCTTTGGCAAGTTTTTTTTTTCCTCGCAGCTTTATAGAGATATAATTCACATGCCATACTAATTTATCCATATAAAATGGACAGGCAAGGGGCACCTGGGTGGCACAGTTGGTTGAGTGTCCGACTGTTGGTTTCGGCTCAGGTCATGATCTCACGGTCATGAGGTTCGGCTCCATGCTCAGTGGGGAGTCTGCTTGAGATTTTTCTCTTCTTCTGCACCCCACCCCCGACACACTCACTCTTTCTCTCTCAAATAAATAAGTAAATCTTGTTTTTTTTTTCAAAGATTTTATTTATTTATTTGACACAGAGAGAAAGAGAGAGAGAGAGACTGTGAGAGAAGGAATATAAGAGGGGCAGAGGGAGAGGGAGAAGCAGGCTCCCCACTGAGCAGGGAACTGGACTTGGGGCTTGATCCCAGAACCCTGAGATCATGACCTGAGCCGAAGGCAGACGCTCAGTGACTCAACCACCTAGGTGCCCCTATAAATAAGTCTTTAAAAAAATAAAATAAAATGTACAGGCAAAAATCATTACAGGTCTAAATGCAGTATCTCTGTTGGTTTGTATTCATCTAAATGCATAGTTTATCCTAAATAAGATAGATCTCTTTTTTCTGTAGAGATAATTATTTTGTCCTTATTTTCTTTATAAAATGCTCTCATCTCATAGTTTCTATTCTGTTCAAACGTAACCAAACTATGTCTTGTTTTATAGCTTATTCTTCTTTTTGGAGGAATTCCTTATCTCTGGAGACTTTCTGGACGGTTCTGTGGCTACGCTGGCTTTGGACCAGAATATGAGGTATGTGATTCATTAGCATATATATTTTTTTAGAGTCTTTTTGCTTGGCCAGCTTTATGTGAAAGTTAATTTTTTGGCTCTGATTTTAGGCTTGCTTCTCTGTTTGTACAGTCCGTGTCCACACATACTCTGTTAGGATAATGCTGCTTATTGTAGCAAACTCCAGGATTCCAGTGGCTTATCACAATAGTTTATTTCTCAATCACATAATAGCCTAGTGTGAGTATTTTTTGGTCAGCAGGTGACATTCTTCTACGTGGGAAGCCAGGGACCTGGTCTCTTTTCATCTTATAGCCCTGCAATCCCTTGAGTGCCCCACAGTTCTCTGCATCCAGCAGGCAGATGGAATGAGGGGGTGGGGAAAGTTCATCCTCTTCTTAACTCCCTTGTCTCTGAAGTATCCTTTGCATTAACATTTTGTTGGCGAACCAGTCATTTAGTCTCAGGTGGAAGGAAGCTGGGAAATGGTGGTCCCTGGTTAGGTAGCCATTTCTCAGGGACAACTCCTTGCAGTGAAAGGAGAAGCCTGAATTTTGTTGAACCCACTAAGCAGATACTCTGTACCATAATCACTTAGAGATAACTTCACACAAGGACAGAGAGTATAACTTCAGAATCTCCATGGAGCCGGTTGAGGTGACTACCCAGTCTTACAGAAGCTCCATTTACTGGGCAAAGCATTAAGTGTGAGACTCCCCACCCATGGTGGATGATAGGACACTGTCTCCTGACTTTTTCTTGGAAATTGCCAAGTCTCTTCCCTCTTTCCTGATTATTTACTTTAAACGATGGCTCTTTTCTACGTGTATAAGGTATCTTGAGTTTAATTCAACTCATCCTGTGTCCCATTTCCATATACCTTTTTCTAAAGCAGCCAAATCCTTTGAAGTCCTCTTCTTCCTGGGATATCTCTGTATCTTCATTGACTCTTGTCCTGGTCTGTTCTATGTGGCATTGTGGTTTACTTACATATTCTCTGCCCTGTTTCAGAAATTTGTAAAGATTTTATTTTTTTAAAGTAATATCTACCCCCAGTGTGGGACTTGTACTCACAATCCTGAGATCAGGAGTCAGATGCTCTACTGATAGAGACAGCCAGGTGCCCTATTGTTTTAGAAATTATTTAAGGTGGTTTCATGTAAACATCATGACTGACTCCTTATGCATTTCTCTTCTTAAATGTCTCTTTCTCAGAGAGGCCTTCCTTGACCACTCCATCTAGAGTAACAATTCTGCTGTCACTCTCCAGTGACACATATCACGTTATTTTCTGTATAAAAGTACTCAACACTCTCTGCAGTTACCTTATTTTTTTATTTATACGTAAATGCCTTGTTTATTTATTTTTTATTAAGAATTTTAAGCTCTAAGGGGACAGAGACCCTATATATTTTCTTTACTGCTGTGTCACCAGTGTCTTCAAAAAGTTTGATACCAGACATTTAACTTTTTTGAATTCATGAAGAATGAATGCACAGACACATGTATAAAGGGTTCAGTGTAGCCTTGGAATGACTGCTGTCATGGAAGTAGCCTAGGTGTCCACTTACACAATGGAATACTCTAGAGCTGTTAATAAGGAAGAAATAGCTATATATTGATATGGAAAATTTTTATGAAATGTTATGTGAGAAAACAAGTATTCACAAAGTCATAATGATTGCATTTTTGGAGGATGCAAAAAGAATTCCATTTTACACCATCTGGTGAGAGGGAGAGAGCAAGGATTCTATTTGCCTCATCCCTCTTTCTCCCTCCTCCAGCTCCCTTCATACCAAGTAGCCCATTTCCTCTACTATCCTAGGAAAAGTTTGGAAAGAGAAATGAGGCAGTTCTTGGCTTTTGATTTCCTGAGGATCTATTGTGAAGGCACTTGAAGTAGTTCTTGACAGTAATTTTCTCTATTGGTCTTTGGCTTCTTGTGAAAACTTTAGGACACCCCACCCCACCTGCCCCAGTCCAGCTTTTTTTTTGATGCTCTGGGATAAATTTTTCTGCCTTATCCCAGTCTTGTCCCAAAGCCTGTCATCGTGTCCTCTTCCTCTTATAGAGTGCGTATTTTGCAAATTGGAACACATTTCTCCTCCTTTCCTTGTCTCTCCTGTCCCATTAATTTACCTCTTTCTTCACAGTGGCATCCTGAGTCTTTTTAGCCTAGTAAGCCTTGCTTAAATTCATCCGTGTATGTGGTTGTCTCTTATTTTTTAGTTCTTTGTGTAGCTTTAGGTAACTTTCACATAGTGCCTGTATAATAAAAGAGACATTGTTTTATTGCTTCCTTCTCTCGCAAGTCAACTTGGAGAGTAGAGATGATGTTGTCAGACTTTGTATTACCCATAGAATCAAGCACATGGCTTGAAATGTATTTTTCCTTTGTTCACTAATCATTCGTTTGAAGAATGAATTAGTATTACACTTAAAAACTGCCCTTTATTTCTTCCTGTGTTTAGATCACTCAGTCCTTGGTGTTTCTCCTGTTGGCTACACTTTTCAGTGCATTGACTGGTTTGCCATGGAGTCTTTATAATACCTTTGTGATAGAAGAAAAACATGGTTTCAATCAGCAGGTAAACTAGAGAATGCATATGTTCTCTTTTAAACATAAAGACTTTTTGTGCATTTTTCCTTCTCCTGGTAATAATTGAAACATAATTTGCTATTTTATCTTTTAAAAGATTTATTTATTTATTTGAGAGAGCAGGGGGAGGGGCAGAGGAAGAGGGAAGGAGAGAGAATCCAAAGCAGACCCATCACTGCAGATTCCGACTCGGGACTCCATCCCATGACCCTGAGATTATAACCTGAGCCGAAATCAAGAGCCACCCAGGTGCTCCCATAATTTGCTATTTTGGAGCAAGAATTAACTGAGGGAAAAGGAACTGCAAATATGGTAAAGATGATAGCTTGAAGTCTTGCCATAAACTCTTCTAGTACTAAAGTCTAGTGTTTTTCTGCTAATGTTGAAATGGTGTATTTTGAACTATAAAATGCCAGACACTTGCTTTTTTTTTTTTAAACATCTTAATTTTATTATTTTTTAAGTGTTCCAAGATTCATTGTTTATGTACCACACCCAGTGCTCCATGCAATACATGCCCTCCTTAATACCCACCACCAGGCTCACCCATCCCCCTCTCCTTCTCCCCTCCAAAACCCAACTCTGAGACATTACTTATGGTCTTAGGCTACCCCTAGTGTCATATAATATAGACTCACTACCTTTTAACTTTTAAAATTGCTTTAATAATGTATCCTTTGCATACACTTTTTATTTTTCAGTTTTTCTTTTCTCAGTTTCTTGTGATCTTTTCTTTTTTCAGACTTTGGGATTCTTCATGAAAGATGCAGTCAAGAAATTTATTGTGACTCAGTGCATTTTATTGCCCGTGTCTTCACTTCTACTTTACATTATTAAAATTGGGGGCGACTATTTTTTTATATATGCCTGGCTGTTCACATTAGTTGTTTCTCTGGTGAGTAAAATCTTTGTTTTGTTTTCTTTTACAAAATTTCCTTGGCGAGATAACTCTGATTTAATCTTCATTAGCATGTGAACAGTTCTTAGGAAACAAATGAAATATAAATAAGTGGTCATATAAATTTCCCTCTTGGTTTCTGCTTTTGGGTATAGAACTAGGAGAGCTGACTCTGACCATAGATTTTCTTCTTCTTATGCTGACTCAGCTCTTAGAAGCTGGTTGTTAGTTACTGTTAATGGTCCAGTTGTCAGGCAGTTTTGGGCTGTGCGTTTGTGAGTTGTGACTAGAATGGATGACTGAGTTTGATCATGTAATGACTCTTTACTGAGCTCCCGTGTCTAAACATTGTGGATGTTCTGAAGAGAGACTAGATTTAAGAGGGATGAGAAAAAGAAACTATAAACTTACCTGATTTTTTCCTGCCCTCTTGCCCCTGCCTTTCCTCTCCTCCTTTCTCCCTTCTTTACCCCTTCTTCTCTGTTCCCTTCTCCCTTCCTCCTCCCTTCCCTTCTCTCTTTTCTCTCCTTCCCCCTCTCCCTTCTCTCTCCCCTGCCCCCTCACTCCCCATCTTCCCTTCCTCACATCTTTGCTTCTTCTCTCTACCGTATTGTAAACCACTTCACAACACACACTACGGCACAATGAAAACGGTCTGTTCACAGCCTCCAGAAAATAGCATCTGTTAGCTCTTCAGCTCCTGATGATGGGGTGTACTTTAGTCTGAATTGCCGTGATACTCACTGCTTCACTTTCCACTGGTGGGATCGAGCTCTGAAAACAGGTGCTAGTTGGATTTATACACATCTGTGTATGGCAAATGAAGTAAGAGGAAAGAGAACAGAGGAAGTGCTCCAGGAATGCTTAAGGAAGTGCCGCTTCAAACACAATGGATAGTTGTGCACTGCAGGTAATTAATTTTAGCAGACCAACCAAATAACAGTACACAGTCAAGCTCTAGTAATTATTTTCTAGCAAAGACTGCAGGTCTCTCATGATTACTCTCAAGGGCAGAATTCTAAGTTATGATGGGCTTATGAAGTGTCAGAAATTCCCAAGATAGTTTTGAATGGATCATTTGACTTTTGAGTTATTACCACATAGAGATTACTCATTTTGATTTGATTTAACAAACAGATTTTGAGCACTTGATATCTGGTATTATTTGGGGCTGGGAATACCAGAGCAAATAAGAAAAGATCCATGTTCTCAAGGCTGGATCACATAGTTGTTTTAATATAATCTATATAAATAGCAGTTTTTCTTTAAGAACATATTCATAGATTGTTCTGACCTTTATTTTTCAGGTGCTTGTCACAATTTATGCTGATTATATTGCCCCTTTATTTGACAAATTCACACCTCTGCCTGAGGGAAAGCTTAAACAAGAAATTGAAGTAATGGCAAAGAGTATTGACTTCCCTTTGACTAAGGTGTATGTTGTTGAAGGTAAGGCTACCTGGGGGTAAGGAAGTTTTATTCAAGTGATTTGATTTGTTAGGGTTTTATATTTGGGGTTTAAAAAGCCAGATTTCTAGGAATTGGTGACACACTCCAGGTGTAGAAATTGGTAGCCTAATACCAATCCTGCTCTTACCTACAGATCTGTTTGGTTGGCTTTACAGTGTTGTTTGGCCAAGGCCTTCTTCACTCCTTCTTATATCTTGTATATTAGACTGATTTATGAACTTGCATTACCTGCCTGGCTCCCTCGGGTAATTGAGCTGGACTTTTGCATAATCAAGTTCCATTTAGCACTAGTTTGGGGGCTCATAAAGAAAACCAGTGTTACTGGCTTTGTCTCATCCAACAAAACTTCCACTGTTCTGGAGGCATCTGATTTCACTTGCACATAACTGAAAATGTAGTACCATCGGACTTCAGATCATTTATTCTCTGCTTTTATGATAATTGCTTTTGAGAGTTAAGCTATATGTTAGCTTACATAAGACTACTAAAGTCCCAAACCCAAAAAGATGTAGAGTAAAACTGTTGTATGATACCATGACTTTCAGAATCCATAAATTAAAATCCACGTAAGTGAGACTGGTTCTGCCTCTGCCACTTAGCACCTGCGGATCTTTAATGAATCCCTTCACCCTCCAGGTTTCAGTTTTGCTTCCCCTAAACCATGGTTTGGCAAACATTTTCTGTAAAGGGCTAGTCACTCAATATTTTAGACTTTGTGGCCCACATGGTCTCTCTCTGTCACAACTGTTCAGCCCTTCCTTTAGAGTACAGAAGCAGTCACAGATAATACATAAACAAATGAGCATGGCTGTGTTCTAATCAAACTTCATTTATAAAAATAAGTGGCAGAGTAGATTTGACCTGCAAACAATAGTTTGCCCATCCCTTCTCTAAACTAAAAAAAAAATCACCAGAGAAACAGCTGTATTGGATGAAGGAGTAGAGACGGAGAAGTAATTATGGGGTTGAGGAGAATAGAGATGGCCACAATGGGAAAGAATGAATTAACAGCGACTAGAAGAGTATAGAAGTCTCAGACATCTAGTGGTTCTGAGGTTCTGAGCCCAGCTAATGGCACAGTTGGGACATCTCTATGGCAGAAATGGTAGATTGACAATTTGACAATTCCTACTACTTTTTAGGCCCTGAGGTCACTGCTCTTAGTTAATAGTAAACTAGAAGTATATCAATCAGTATAGTAGGACTGTCGTTTAGGGACTTTTACTGATGGGGCAACCTAAGTTGCTTATCACTTGAGGGATAATCAGATAATATGAAACAACAGCTAATGATATCACAATAGAGGTAATTGATAAGATGTGTAATATATACTGTCAGTGCCATGTGGTTTTGGATGAAATAGGGAAGACTTTATGGAGAATTATAACATGAGCTGGTACTTATGGAATATCAGGATTTAGCCTTTTATTCCTCGCTCCCCGACCATCTTTCCGGGCCAGCCCACACTTAAGGCAGGAAGACAAAAAAGCCACTAGAGTTGATCTTTGTGCTCCAAATCAATATGAAGAGTGGAAAGTATGTGCTGGGGTGCAAGCAGACTCTGATAATGATCAGACATGGCAAAGTGAAACTGCCAGCCTTGAGGAAACCTCACATAGAATATTATGCCATGTTGGCCAAAACTGGTATCCATCACTACAGTGGCAATAGTACTGAATTGGGCATAGAAAATGGGAAGTACCATGGAGTATGCACCCTGCCTCTCGTTGCTCGAAGTGATTCTCATATCATTAGAAGCATGCCAGGACAGACTGGTGAAAAGTGAGTCATGCAAGTCTTTTTCTTTAGTAAAACTGGCCAGAGCTTGTTTTAGGTGGAAGGTAGCATTTCAGAGGTGAGGCTGTGGGGTCAATAGGCTTTTATCCCGATTTTATCACAAATTACCTGTTGTGACTTTGGCAACTTACCTTTGCTAAACTTAAGTTTACTGGCCTGTAATGTAATTTTTAAAATAATGGTAATAATGCTTAGAAATATTGAATGATTAAGTGTTGTTACTAATAATAACAACATACATTATGGATCTGCCAGTTGATAGGAATATTGTAGTGAAAAAACCAATGTTCTGTTCTAAAAGATTATCGAATAGCAGGAGTTGTGCAGAGAACGAAACTAGCGTGATGTGACCAAGGATGACTGAGTAGATAGATACTTTAGATTGGGTCATCAGGCAAGAGCTCTCTGAACAAATGAATTTGAGCTGACGCCTAAAGGAAGAAGCCATCCGTGCTGAGATCAGTGGGAAGACCTTCTAGAGCTTTGTGTCGGCAGGAAACAAAAGAAAGCCCAGTGTGGCTACAGCACAGAAGGAGGGTGTTAGGATGCGAAGTGTGAGACACAGGCAGGAGTCAGACCACATAGGCCTTGGTGAATCAGGAGAAGAGCTTGAGTCTTATTGTAAGTTCAGGAGGGAAAAGCCATTGAAGGTTTTAGTGACATGGTCTGGTTTGTAGTTTTTAAATACTGTGGGTTGCTCTCTGGAGAAGAGATTGTAGTGGGAGGGCAAGAGTGGCAGCCGGCGAGCTGTTCGGAGGCTGTGGTCGTGGCTGTGATCAGGGCAGAGATCAGGTGGCTTAGATTAGGACATTACAGTAGTAATCTATGCAGAGAAGTAGACGCACTGGGGATCTGGTTCAGAGGGAGAGTTGAAGAAATTTACTCACAGATTACCTGTGAAGGAATTGGGGAAACAGAGGCATTAAGGGTAATGACCTAGATTTTTGGCCTGAGCAGCTGGATAAATGATGGTTTACAGAGATGGGAAAAGTGAGTGAAGAGCAGGGGTGGGGGGATTAAGTTCTGTTACATGTTGAGGTATCTGTTGAACACTATATTAGAGTTCCTCAAGCAGTGGTTAGCTCTGAGTAACCAGTGAGCCAACTATGGCTGATCGAAGCAGGAATATTTCTTATCGAGACAATCTTTGATAGCTCACAAAATCATCAGGAAGGTTAAGTTTACAAGCTTGGAAAATGGGCTATTCCCAGGGAGAGGAGGAGCTCAGAATCCCACTGTAGAACCAGTCTGCTGACAGCCCTGCTGTTGCCTCCTGCTGTTGAAATTGGCAGTTTGCTCTCTTAACATCCTGCCACTAGCACCCATGGCATTAATTCCTCACAGCCCTGCTTCTTTGCGTAATTAGCTCAATCTTCAGAGTCCCCAGTGGGTGGGTGTATCTGATTGACTGAGCCAGGGCGTGGGCCAGGTGCCCGGCATCTCCCACAACACTTACATGGTGAGAAAATCCCTGAATACTGAAAGGAGAATTCGATACTGGGCAGGGGAAAAGCACACACACGCATACACACACAGGAATATAAACAACAAATCTGCATTACACACATCCCGGTGGAGATGTAGGGATGGCAGATAGGCAGCTGGATATATGAACCTGGAGTTCTAGGGAGAGGTCAGGGCCAGAATATTGATAGGAAAGCATTTGACACAGATGCTGTTTAATGCCATGGATGGGGGCATTTAGAGAAGAGAAGGGCCTTCAGGTTGGAGTCAGCAGGAGAGGAAGAGCCAGTAATGGAGGCTGAGGAGGAGAGACCATCGAGGTAGGAAGAAGTCCAGGAGAAAGTGGTATTTCTTTTGAGACAGGAGAAGAAAGTCTTTCGAGGAGGGAATGTGTCAAATGCTGTGTCAAATGCTGCTGAGAGGTGAAGGTAAGACATCATTAAACAGAAAGACACAGATGGCAATGCCTTACATTGGTTTTCAGAGTTCTTAAGTATATTACTTCAAGTGGCCTCATCAACCCATTCAGTAAACGCTCATTGAATATATATTACATGCCAGCACAGTGATACAAAATGCTTATGGTCTAGGGCAGGGACCCCATAAGCTTTAGTGACTGTAAATATTTTCAGGAGGCTTTGTTCAAAGACAGATTCTTGGGCTCCATTCCCAGGTGTTTTAGTATCTACTTTTAACAAGTGCCCCAGATGATTCTGGTATAGGTATTCCTTGGGCTACACTTTGAAAAATTTGGACCAGTGGGAGATATTAAGACATTAATGTTATTTTGTTTATAAGTGTACAGTTTGCCTGTTTCCATAAATAACTTAAGGCAGCTTTTAAGAAATACTTGTATTTAAAAATTAGAATCAGAGAAGACAGAAATAAGAGAGAACTGTAAGACCTCTGACTGATACATGATACTCCAGATACTGAGGTCCTATACCACTGTCAGAATTGGACCACATGTTTAGCTCTTCTAGGCAATGAAACCAAAAAATGAGAAAATAATAAAATAAATAAGCTACTACTTATTAAAGCCTTCCTAAATTCTAAACATACTCCAGGCATACTGCTATATATGTAGACTATACTGTATCCTAAACCCACTGCTAACCATAATTTATATTAGAAGTATGAGTAGATATAGAATATGTATTTTCTGTGAGATATCTCAAGTTCTCAAGAGAAACAAATGTTTTATCATTTCTTTTAAAAAATGTGTATAAGTAATAGTAGTAGTTTATGGATCAGGCAGTATATGGATTAATTCGCTTAGAATTTATCATGTAATCTTTAATCCAGCTCAGTCTGGTAGAGATTAGCCTCATGTCATAAACTGGTAAAAAAAGCTCAAGGAAGTTTCTTACATTTACACAACTACTTCATGGCAGAGCCAAGATTTGAACTCAAAGTCTGCTCTTAACCACACAGGTCCCTGTACAGTGTAGAACATTTAGAACATAAAGAAAAATATAAAGAAGCAAATTTAAAAATTAACTATAGTTCAGCTCTTGTTAGCCATATACTGTTAGGTATGTTTTTTTCCCCAGTCTTTTTAAAAATAGCTTTAACTTTTTCTGATTATAGAAGTAAGTATACTTATTTTAAAAAGCCTTAAAAAGTATAAAGGAGAGAACAAAATCCATAGTTATAGATGCCAGTGGTAAACACTTCAATATTTTGAAATATGTCTTTATAGGCCTGTTCTATGCTTTTCTATTTACATGTACTTTTTTTCCATGACAATAATAAAACTATGTATATATATGTTTTATATCCTCCACAGTTTATTGGTGAGCTTTTTCCTGTCTTGTTAAGATTCTTCAGAAGTATTACTTTTTTTCTGGCTGGTTAAAATTCCATTTCACAGCTCTACCATAATTTAATCATTCCACTACTGTTGGATATTTAGACTTTACTTATTTACTTATTGCTATAAAGCTGCGACGAGCACAAGTATTTGTTGGCAAAACTTTAGGGAAGCAGACACTCTCCACTGCAGGTGCTGATTTATATTGATAACAGTTTTCTTCAGGTATTAAACAGTTTGAAAATGTTAATGTCCTTTCCAGTAATGCTATTTCTAGGAGTCTCTCCAAAGAACCCCAAACTTTTTAATTCTTTTCCATGCTTTGAACTGTCTTTTCCTTAGGATCTAAACGCTCTTCCCACAGCAATGCTTATTTTTATGGCTTCTTCAAGAACAAGCGAATAGTTTTGTTTGACACTCTACTAGAAGAGTATTCTGTACTAAACAAAGACATCCTGGAGGAGTCTGGCATGGAACCCCGCAAAGATGGAGAAGGGGACAGTGAAGAAATAAAAGCTAAAGTTAAAGTGAGTTCTTCTTTTCCTAAGAGACCCTGGCTTCGTTTTTATAAACAGTTCCTGTGACAACTCAAAATAACATCAGTTTCTATGTAGTGATTGGTAAATTCAAGGAGACTGTCAGATAAGAACCCCATGGCCCCTTTATAATTCTGGTATTTGGAAGAGATTATCACTATTATTATATGCTAACTACCTTACAAGCTTTTCTAGAACATACACATGAAACTTGGAAGCATAAGATAGGAAAATTCTTATGATTATACGCTATCTTTAAAACAGGGACATTGTATATATTCCTTATATGTTTATATTCAGAGAATTCTCCCAGGCAGGATAAAGAGAAGATAAACATCTGATTTTTAGCTCATTGAGACATGCTAGTGATAGGCTTCAGCACTGGAGAGACTTTTATTTGCATCCTGGTTCTGTCATTTAGTAGCTGTGTGTCCTTGGGTACACTGTACAGTGTGGTCAGTTTTCTTTTGTTTGTTTGACAAATATTTATGAAACACATTTTGTGCTGAGATACTTTGCCTGGCACTGGAAGTGTAAGAATAAGAGGGAAACTTCGCTCTCAAGGAGCTAATGGTCTAAAGAGAAGAAGCCCAATACAATATGATAATTGTAACAGTGAAGCTGTGTATCCCGGATGCAGTGGGAGCACAAGAGAAGACTTTTTTTTTTTTTTTTTTTTTTTTTGAGAAGACATTTCTTAAATCTGACTTGAGTCTCAGAAACTTTCTGAATTCTTTCTTGGATGAGGTGAGCTGAGGCTGATAAGCAAGATCTCAAGTATCAAGACTAAATGGAGGAGAAGGGATAGTGATAAGAAACAATCCAGATTTAATCAGAGACAGCTGCCAGTATTTGTGTATGTATGGGAATGTGCTATTGGCTTTGGTGTCATTCAGAGATGATTTTGAGTCTGCGTAATTCTGGGCAAGTTAAGCTCTGTTCTGGATTTCTTTCTTTCTTTTTTTTTTTTTTTTTTTTTAATTTATTTATTTGTCAGAGAGAGAGGGAGAGAGAGCAAGTGAGCACAGGCAGACAGAGTGACAGGCAGAGGCAGAGGGAGAAGCAGGCTCCGTGCCGAGCAAGGAGCCCGATGCGGGACTCGATCCCAGGACGCTGGGATCATGACCTGAGCTGAAGGCAGCCACCCAACCAACTGAGCTACCCAGGCGTCCCTGTTCTGGATTTCTTAACTAAAGGGTAATGCTAGCAGGGTTTCTCACCTTGGCACTATTGACATTTTGGGCCAGGTAATTTTTGTTGTGGGAGGGTATCTTGTGCATCATAGGGATGTTTAGCAGTATCCCTGGTCTTTCCCCACTGCATGCCAGTATCAACCTTCCCTACCCCCGACAATTGTTACAACCAAAAATATCTCCAGACATTGCCAGATAGCCCTGGTGGGGGATAGGGTAGGGTTTGTGGGGCAAGGTCATTCCTGATTGAGAAATATTGGGCTAAAGATGCCTGCCTTTTAGGGTTGGGAGGTAAATGAAACAGTATAGGGGAAATACCTTATACTCCATTTTATACATTTTAACTACCAGAAAATAACTATTATCTTTTGAACATCCATTTCGATGCTAAAAAACATAGTCAAGTAAAGTGCCTAGCCTATCATAAATATGTACATGAGGCAAGAGTCTGTGAAGAGATTAAGTAGCTTTGGGAAAGGGCTAACTGCTTTGATTTTGCTTGTTTTTGAAGTGGGGTTATCCTGCCAGTTAGGATGATGGAATAAAAGTCACTTTGGTCTGAATAAGCATCCAGATTTTAAGCTAGGAAGAGATCTTAAGGTCATCTTATCAGTAGGAAAACTGAATTCCAGAAAGGGTAACCCACAGGCAGCATGAGGGAATCATGTAAGTTGAGCAAGTCAGGCTGCTTAAGAGGTAACCACATTCAGGGGTGTGGGGAGGGGGGCAGATAACATCATAGCCAAACAATGACATTAGGTAGTGGTCTATTTCAAACAATGTAATGAAATTACTGACCTTTAGTATCTAGGGGAACATTATTCTTTGGCTTAAATCCTACAAAAGATTAGATAGTCTTTAGAAGTGTGTTGAGTGGAGTTTGAGTTATTTTGCTGAGTTGAAAAACCTGCTTAATTTCATTGATAACTACAAATTTTTAGCATCTAGGTATTGGTTACATAACAAAGATACATTAGACGTAGTCCTGCCTTGAAGAACCTGTAGTAGAGGAGACTAGCCATGAATACAAATAGCCTATAAATGAAAGCAGGGTGTGGTAAAAGTGGCTGTAATAGTGTGGCCTTTAGAAGTTAAGAAATTACTGAGAATTCTAATAGACAGTTTTCTTAAAAGAGAAGGTATCTGACCCAAGTTAAGAATTTTGACTGGGAATGGGGCTTTTCAGGTTGAAGGTATGGAATGAATAAAACTGTAGAGATTTAAAAACCAAAACCAAAGCAAAACTACATGCTGGCTATCCTAAGACTAATAATTATGTGGATTTATATAGATGGAGATGGAAAGGTAGACTGGGATCAGTTTGTAAAATTCTTCCTGAAGACTTCGAGTGGTTTCCAGTGTCCTGGAAGGGTTAGATTGATTTTGGTAGGAGCCAAAGCTTGCTTTAGGAAGATTACAATTTAGTGGCAGCATACAGGATGAGCAGACTGAAGGCAGGGTGACTTCTAGGGGCCTATTGCATTAAGGTAACCAAGATAATGAGGGTCTGCACTAGAATGAGAATCAGAATAAGTGCAAGAGTCATGGTAAAAGATGGATTTAAAGTACCTCGTGATTGCTGTTATGGGGAGTAAAGGAAGTCAAAGACTGACTCAACACAGAGAAAGACAAATAGCATATGATTTTGCTCATATGTGGCATTTAACAAACAAAACAAGCAAGGAGGAAAAAAAAGAGAGGCAAAGCAAGAAGCCAACTTTTAAGTATAGAGAACAAACTCATGGTTGCCAGAGGGGAGGTGGGCAGGGGGATGGGTGAAATAGGTGATGGGGATTAAGGGACACACTTGTGGTGAGTATTCGGTGTTGTATGGAAGTGTTGAATCGCTACATTGTACACAAACTACCATAACACTGTATGCTAACTATACTGGAATTAAAATAAAAAACTTCATAAAAACAACAACAAATTTGACTCAACACTCATTAACTGTAGTGCTTTCCAGTGTATGTGCCATACTGCTGTTTTAGGTAGCAAAGCAGTATTTTAAATTTGAATAGCTGTATATTTATTAAGGTACATTAGGACAGAGATAGAACTAGCGTACAGCGATTTCATGTATATGGCCATTTAGGACAAGGCTAAGTTTTAAAAAAGTGAATTGGTTTAAAGAAAGCTATTGAGTAAATAATCACACAGAGAACACAGATGTAGCAGAAGTTTAGGAAACAGTGGTTTATTCACCTGCTACTGAACGCCTACTGTGTACAGCGCAGTGGGGCGGGGGGATGCAGAGATGGTTTTCAGACTGGATGAGGGAGAGAAAAGGAAGCATTTCTTTCTTTCTTTCTTTCTTTTTTTAAGATTTTATTTATTTATTTATTTATTTGTCAGAGAGAGCACAAGCAGGCAAAGTGGCAGGCAGAGGCAGAGGGAGAAGCAGGCTCCCCACTGAGCAAGGAGCCTGATGTGGGACTCAATCCCAGGACTCGGGGATCATGACCTGAGCCGAAGGCAGCCGCTCAACCGACTGAGACACCCAGGTGTTCCAGCATTTCATTTTTAACAGAAGTTTAAAGAAGGAAAACTAAGTGATCTGAAATCCCTCCTCTCAGAGAGAGCTAGTAACATTTTGGTGAAGGGCTCTATACTGGTTATTAACATTTTAAAAGATGTTGAGGAAACTTAACTCTGGCATTTTATCCTTCTGGAGACAGACAATGTTTGGAACAACCTGTCTCGAAAGTAGTTTGAGTAAAAGGGAAAATAAAACTATAGAAAAGCTGCCCCTTTGGGGAAGAAAAGAAGTATGTCCTAGCAAGTGCTAGGGTTATGTGTAAGTCTTCCCAGTTATTAAGAGTAATAGAAAGGGCGCATGTCTCAGAGATGTAGGGTCAGGGTTTACCCACTACTCACTAGCAAGATGATCTGAAGCAAGACATTTTTAATGTGTCAGCTTCCTTTTTTTCATCTCTAAAATGAAGATAATACCCTCCTTCCTGCCCAGTTTGGTGGTATTGGGGTCAAACAAGTCAGTAGGTAAATCTTGTAAAAAAGAAAGTGATACAGAAAAGTAGAAGATGTGTGATAGTTCTCTTTATTCCTGTACTTGAAGTTAGTTTGGGAAGTAAAGGAAATCTATTTTTTTTTTAAGATTTTATTTATTTATTTGACAGAGAGGCATGCAGAGAGAGAAGAGGAAGCAGGCCCTCTGCCGAGCAGAGAGCCCGATGCGGGGCTCGATCCCAGAACCCTGGGATCATGACCTGAGCTGAAGGGAGAGGCTTTAAACCACTGAGCCACCCAGGCGCCCCAAGAAAATCTAATTTTGTCCAAGATTCTATCACAAGGAATTAAGTCTTCTTTGTCTGGGAAGTGACCCTCGTTTATTAAGCTCTCGTCATTCCAAATCTTTGTGACTCTGTGTACTTTCTAATAGTGTCCTAAAACCAGCCTCATGCTAGGACACAGAGGCCTATGCTATCTAGGAGAGAGCTGGCTCTGTGAAAGAATTCATAGTTCATATCGGGAAGCTGGCAGCTAGTGAAAACAAAGTCTGAGGGCTGCGTTACTGAATCTATAGTGAGGCTACTGATGGCTGCCTTATTGTAGTGGAGAATAGTGAACTGCATGTAAAATGCCTAATACATCCAGTGTCTGCCACATAGGCCATTACAGAATGGGAGCTATTACCATTATTATTATTATTATTATTTAAAGATTTTATTTATTTATTTGTCAGAGAGAGTGAGCACAGATAGAGTGGCAGGCAGAGGCAGAGGGAGAAGCAGGCTCTCTGCTGAGCAAGGAGCCTGATGTGGGACTCGATCCCAGGACACTGGGATCATGACCTGAGCCGAAGGCAGCCGATTAACCAACTGAGCCACCCAGGCGTCCCTATTACCATTATTATTATTATTATTATTATTATTACTATTATTATTAAACAAAGCAGCCACATTTTTGCTTATTATGAAAGCAATAGAAAAGTTAGAAAGCGTGAATAATTCAGCTGACCATAAATATCTTACTATGTATTTCTCATCTTTATAAACGGTCATTTTTTTTTCATCATTCTCCCCTTATTGGATATATGGATTGTTTCCAGTTTTTTACTATTAAAAATATTCTTGTTGTGAATATCTTCATATGTGAATTTTCACTCTTTATTTCCCCCTTAGAATAGATGTCTGTTAATTGGCGCTTAAAATTGGTACTCTTAGTTAACAGCCCTGAAGGTACAGGTACACATGTGTCTCTCTGCCTTTTAAAGAACTAGGTCAGTTTTCTCATTCTTTTCTTCACTTACCAGATGTGCTCTGACCTAAATTCTAATATTTGAAAAGAAAAGAGATAATAAATGTCAATACTATCTTGCAAATCTGTTTATCCTCTTTCTCATGTATCTACCCAGAGGAATTGGGGAAGGAGGGGGAACATGGTAGAATAAATATGGCCATTTGTGTTCCCATTAGGTTACATTTTTCTGAATTGTATAAAACAAAATCAGTTCCATATTCATCTGTTTTTTTTTTTGTACTTCACCCTTTTAAGTACCTGCAGTTTATTTCAAAACCCTTAGCCTTCATTTTTCTAGGATGCATATTCTCCAATTCTTTGTTGCAATATACTGTGTATGTCTGTAGATCAAGCTTGTTTATTATTTGGTTCTGATCTTTATATTTCTTTGATACTTTATTTGGTTGATGTTTCAGTTATTGAGAGAGGTATGTTAACATCCTCTATTCATAGATTTGTCAGAACTGATATTTTCCTAAGAAATAGTATTAGGTACATATAAATTCAGAATTAATGCATCTTCCTGGTAAATTGAACTTTTGACCATTCTGTAGTGACCTTCTTTAATAATGCTGTTAAGTCATCTTCTTTTTTTTTTTACAATTTTATCTTTAAATAATCTCTACCCCCATCATGGGGCTTGAACTTACCACCCCAAGATCAAGAGTTCCATGCTCCACCAACTGAGCCAGCCAGGCACCCTTGAGTGGCCTTTTAAGTTGATTTTCTCTGATATTAATATAGCTACACCAATTTTCTTTTGGCTAAAGCTTGCTAGATGTCATCCATTTAGTTTTAAAAAAATATTGAGCTAAAACGTACTGTTTTTAAATGTACAGTACATTGGTTTTTAGTATATTTGTCATGTTGTACAGCCAGCCACCACAATCTCATTCATTCTTTCACTTCCCACCTTACCATCCTCTGTCTTAGATGCCTTATACAGGGCATATATGTAGGTTTTGTTTTTACGGTTGATTTTATTTTTATTTATTTATCTTTTGGAGATTTTATTTATTTATCAGAGAGAGCATGAGTGTGGGGAAGGGCAGAGGGAGAGGGACAAACAGACTCCCTGCTGATTGGGAAGCCCAACATGGGCTCTGTCTATCCCAGGACCCTGAGATCATGACCTCAGCCAAAGTCAGATACTTAACCGACTGACCTACCCAGGTGACCCTTTATGGTTGTTTTAAAATCCAAACCGAGAGTCACTATCTTTTTTTTTTTAAAGCTTCGTTTATTTATATATGTTGTAATTACTGATATATTTGGCATTATTTCTACCATATTATTTTATGCCCTTTTCTTCTATCCTTTCCATACCCCCACCCTAATCCCAAACATACACACGTATACCTTACTGCTTTTATATTTTACATTTTTATATTTGAGTTGTTATTCAGGTTGGGAGGTTCTTGTATGATTGTTCTTTCAATGACTGCTGTTAAAAATTAAGCTTGCCCATGTAACTTAAAATCTTAAAATATCCAGTATCTTCACTGCTTCCTGACCAATCCAGGGACCATATACACTTTAACCCAATTATCCCTTTCATCCTGTGTTTTAGTTTTATTTTGTTTAATTTTTAACCCCACAAATTAGCATTATTATTTTATACAGTCATTATTTAGACTTATCCCAATGCTTACCTGTTTCTTTGCTTACCATTCCTTATTTATCTTACACCTTCCTTTTAGACATAACTTTCCTTCTTCTAGAAGTATATGTTGCTAAAACATTTCTGGGTTTTGTTTTTGGACATTTGGACATTTCTGGGTTTTGTTTTTATTTCATTCTCATTCTTGAATGTCAATTCAAGACTCTCTTATTGAGTTATTTATCTTAGCACTTTATTTTTATTTTTAAATATTTATTTATTAGAGAGAGAGAGATAGTGAGAGAGAACACAAATAGAGGGGAGTGGAAAAAGGAGAGGGAGAAGCAGACTCCCAGCTGAGCAGGGAGCCCCCCCACCTGGGGTTTGATCCAGAACACTAGGATCACGACTTGAGCTAAAGGTGGACACTTAACCAACCACCCAGGTGCCCCGTTATCTTAGCACTTTAAAGATGCCATTCTAGGGCGCCTGGGTGGCTCAGTTGGTTAAGTGTCTGCTTTCAACTCAGGTCATAATCCCAGGGTCCTGGGATCGAGCCCCACATCAGTCTACTTCTCTCTCTCTCTCTGGCCTTCCCCTGCTTGTGCTCACTCTCTCTCTCAAATAAATAAAATTTTTAAAAAGATGCCATTCCATTATGTTGTAGCTTACTTTGTTCCTGTTGAAAACATCTGCTCTGGGCTTATTGTCATTTCTTTATAGCTCTCTGTGGTTGTTCTTAAGATTTCTCTTTGATTTTCATATTCTGCAGGTATGGACTTCTTTATCTCAGTACTACTTGGGATGTATTGTTGTTCTTATATCGAACAAATTAGATCTTTCCTGAAGTTTTGAGAATTCTTAACCAATTACACATTCAAGTGTTGCCTCATTCCCATTCTCATCAGTCTATCTTTCTGCAATTCCAGATAGGTGAATGTTACATCCATATCTACTTACATGAATGATACATACATAGCTCATTCTGACTTCCACAAGTGGTAATCATATATTTATCACTCTTTTATATTTTCCGTCTTTTTTTTTTTTAATTTTTTTTATTTTTTTATAAACATATTTTTATCCCCAGGGGTACATGTCTGTGAATCGCCAGGTTTACACACTTCACAGCACTAACCATAGCACATACCCTCCCCAATGTCCATTACCCCACCCCCCTTTCCCGACCCCCTCCCCCCAGCAACCCTCAGTTTGTTTTGTGAGATTAAGAGTCACTTATGGTTTGTCTCCCTC